>CAUYRT010011045.1:0-24725 GCA_963574885.1 Lepilemur ruficaudatus | reverse complement strand
GGTGAAAAAATTCTTCAAATAGATGTTATTTGGAAGGCTCTAATACCAACGTTTTGTAAATATCCAGTTACCAGAGCCTAAACATAGATCTGCCTGACAACACCATTTTCTATTCCAAGCTGAGGAATGCAGTGATGATTCTGAAGATGATGGTGAAAAATGCAGATCCTGTTTCAGTCTTTACACTGAAACAGGATCCGCACTTTTCACCTAAAACAAATGCGTGCTTCTCTTGACTGTGGTTAATCAACTCACAACACACCGACACAGAACTTGCAATTGCTATCTCTCTCAAAAATAAACTGCAACCAAGGATTCTTAAAAGAAGCATGAAAACTGCTACTGTTCTGAAAATAATGGACAAAGGACGGTGAAATAATTCTTCAAATAATGGTTAGTTGGAAGGCTCTAGTAAAAACTCCTTGGAAATATCCAGTTACCTTGGTCTAGTCATAGATCTGCCTGCCAACACCATTTTCGATTCCAAGCTGAAGAATCCAACGATGATTCTCACGATGATGGTGAAAATTGCGGATCCTGTTTCAGTCTACAAGACTATCCAAAGACTGAAAGAGGATCGGCACTTTTCACCTCAAAGAAATGCGTGCTTCTCGTCCCTGTTGTTAAAACACTCACAACACACTGACACAGGACTTGCACTTGTTACCCCTCTCAAAAATCGACTGCAACCTAGGATTCTTCAAAGAAGCATGAGAACTGCTACCGTTCATAATAACGGACAAAGGAAGGGGAAATAATGCTTCAAGTAAGGGTTATTTCGGTGCATCTAGTAACAACTCCTTGGAAATATCCAGTTACCTGTGCTTAAACATAGATCTGCCTGCCAACACCATGTCTGATTCCAAACTGCTGCATCCAGTGATGATTCTCAAGATGATGGTGAAAAGTGTGGATCCTGTTTCACTCTAAAGACAAGATACCGACCTATCAAGTTTTCCATGATAGTTAAGCAAAATGAATATATGGAAATTAGGGCTGGTGCATTTGCACAACCCTGAGAGTGAGAGCTTCCTTAAATTTTGCCCTAGCCACTTCTCTTGCCCAGCTCTGTTCAAATTACCCAGCATGTGCTTTTGTGAATCGTGGATAATGAGTAATTAGATTTCCACCTTCTTTCTTCAGTCTCAGTTGATTACATTGATGAGACTTCTTACACCTCTCTGTTCTGCATCAATCCAGGCCTTCAATGTTCTCATTCTGCTTCTCTATATCTCAAAGTCTAATAAGGTACAACCAGGGTCTCAGCCAGCACAAGTTCATGTAAGGATGGAGAGAATGAGACTTCCAGTCTTTCAGAGAGCCCAAGAAATTGTAAAGTTTTGAGATGAATTCTAGAATGCCATTTACCTTGTTTCTCCAGCAGGATTAGTTGCCAAGTGGCAGATTTTAGCTGTGATCCTAAGGGAAAATGCAGTTTTAAAGAAAACTTTAAGAACAAAATGCAGGTGCTTAAAAACCTTAAGTTGAGAGTACAATTAAAGTGTTCTTAAGATGAATACAGAGTATAATTTATGTTCTTAAGAAGTCTTGGGTTAGGTGAGGCAAGCTTTCCAAGTGCTACTTTTTAGGTCCTCATAGAGTGAGCCACTCTCCTGAAGGTACTCACGAGAGACAAACTGCATGTGTTTAAATTTGGGCCTGCCGTTCCCTATGTGACCTTGAACATGTTATGTTACTTTCCTATGTCTCAGTTTCCTCATCTGTAAGATGAGAAGATATGGTTCTCTTTCACGGAGAATGTAAGGAACATGTGTAAAGTGCTAGCACAGTATACATGGTAAGCTCTCAGTTGATGTTATTCAGTGACATTATCATTATTCCGGTGACCCCACTGAAGAGGCGGTCTGTAACTCAGCTCTAGAAATTCTTTTGTACAGCAACCTATTGCTTCATGCACTCATGCTATGGGTAATGAAGTGATTTTGCTTCACAAGAGAATGCAGCACAGAACTTTAAATAGCATACCCTCCACTACATTTGAAATATGACTCATTTCTCCAACCCAATTTACACCCTTTATTTGGAAATACATCTTTTGTGTAGAGCGGCCCACCCGTGCAATGTATATTAACAGCATCCACTGCAGAAATTCAAGTGGAGATAGGGAGAAGCTGAAAGAGTGAACTTTAATGGAGTCACGGCCATGTACTGAGGGCTGCTGTACTTACATTATTTTATTAATTCTTTTAAAGAGCCATAGAAAGAGTATTCTTGTGCCCATTTTATAGATGAGGACATCAAATTAAAATAATTAAAATTTTCCAAGGTCAAAAAGTTGGCAGGTGGCAGAACTGTGATTTGAATCAATTTCTGTCTATGCCCATCTTATTACGCCACAGAACTCTAGGCAAGAAAGAACTTTATTTCTTTTCACAGTCCTTTCCTGTCTTCCCCTTGTGACCCTGTACCCGCTAACCCATCCTGGGGTGCCTGAACTCTCCCCAGTGAACCTCCATGCTTTTCAAAGTAGAAAAATGAGCCTCATCAGCTGAGGAACATATTCTTTTGGGGTGTGGGAGAACAGCACGATGAACAATGGGACGCAGAGATACAGAGCTGTGGTGCTGTTTAATTAAATTAGTTTGAGATAATGGTATATCCTGAAATGGGAACACATCCATTAATGCTGTTATTATTATCAAGGACATGAATGGCCCATTGAGGATTGATGAGAGAATAAACTGTCCATATGCTACGAACCATAAG
This sequence comes from Lepilemur ruficaudatus, assembly GCA_963574885.1. Taxonomy (NCBI): domain Eukaryota; kingdom Metazoa; phylum Chordata; class Mammalia; order Primates; family Lepilemuridae; genus Lepilemur; species Lepilemur ruficaudatus. Next base: position 21,998 of record CAUYRT010011045.1, on the reverse strand, counting down.
GAAACAATTGATAGGAAAAACCTCAACGAGGAACTTTGGATGGGATTGATAATGCATCCTCCACAATAAAACACGCACACATATACACACAGTAAAGGGGATGTGTGCTTGGCATCTGGTAAATCAATGAACTGTGAAGGGACTGAGGCAATAAAGTGAGCAGGTTTCACATTAATATTATAATATGATATGTTTATAGGATGGGGACATTCAAAAGTGATTCCAGCAGCAATGTATAGGAACTGTTTTAATTGAGTTTGTGTTCTGCAACAGAAGCACAGATTTCATCCATCACTCAAAGAAAGGGGTCAAAAGAAGGGAAGGTTTTGGACTTGTTTTCCTCTCTATAAGTGGCCTTTGGTTTTTATTGAATGTAATCTATATAATGCACTATTTAGAAATTGACTGTTTAGCCTGGGAGGCTGTTTAGGAAGACCACACACCCTGGGGCTGCCCTATACCCAAACAATGATAAAATAAAATATGCATATGTTAATACCTTACTGAAGCCATGCGCTTGTTCTGGTTTACCAAGGATCCATCTCTGCCGGTATGATCTATGGTGTTATGGACAGAGGGGAGCCAAATACAGCCAATTATACTTGTGGAGCAAATCCTGGGAAGAAGAGATATAATACAGGCTCAAGGAATGATTTGCTGTCAAAAGGGGCTCCATTAGCCCGGGAAAGGGTTAAAGGGAAAAGAGTCGCAGCACAAGGGTGCAGATATGTGCCTGAGATTGTCAGGAAGGGCTGCCAAGGGTGAAACAAAGGGGAACTTCCCACCTGGAAAATGTTCCTCCCGACAGCAATCTGTTCCAAGTGAAAGGAAACGGTTTGCAAGAATGTGTTGGGAATCACAAACGTTTTGTGTGTTTGGGATATAAAATTATTCAATGATCAGGCCTTATGCATAGCTTTTGGATGGCTTATGAGTATTGATCTTTGGATCTTCATAGGGCCCACTGGGTCTGTTCTCAGGTTCACATGTCAAAATTCAGATATTCTCTCTGGACTTGTTCAAATAGATGGAGCAGGACCATCCCCCTTATAGCTATTACCCTCTGCTGTCAAGCTCTGACATATTCTAAAAGATAATCCAGCAGGAAACTTCTCTGTTAGTCTCCTGCAGTGGCCGTAACTAGGTTGAGGGCTGGGGACTGCCCTGTGGGTGGGGGTCAGGTGGGAGAGTTTATATTTACTGTACTTCCTGTTTCCATGGGTGGGAAAGGGATTTCTTTGGACACCTCAGGAGGAAACAATATGGGGGGAATTTTTCTGATCCTTCTTCCACCCTTTCATTTGCGCCTCCCTGTGAAAGAAGGAGTGATTTAGCTGACTGATGAGACTGATGTCCCTTCTCTTTTCCTTGCCTTGAACCTCCTGTTCTCCCCTCCCCCTTTCTTCCTTTTCTCTTTCCATCCATCCTGACTTCTTTTGAGCAGAGCATATTCTCTCTGCCTTAATTCCCAGGAGGTCAGCACGTAGGGCCTCTGTTGTCCCTTGTCATGAAAGCTCAGTCTCCAGCTGCTCTACAAAGACCTTCCCAGTCCCAGGGAGACCTCCCCTCTCCCACACCTTCACCCTTTCCCTCTCTGATGGCTTCTCCTCCCCAGTTTATTTGTGTAAATTCCTCCCAGTTTACATACTCAGTTGGATTGGATCGAAAAACAACAACCCTCCCTGCGTTGTATATTTCCTTCCTTGCTACCCTTGTCTTTGTGTTGAAACTCCTAGAAATTAAACTTTCTCAAATGTTGTCTCCTGTGCCAGTGCCAGCTCAGCCCATGCCAATACACCTATGTGTCCACTGAGGCAAACTGCTTTCTGAGGGTCACAAATGACTCCTGACTTCTACTCCCATGGAAATCTTACTTGTATACTTGGCTGAATTTGAACCTGTCCATCACATCCTACTCCTTCTCCTCCTCCAAATCCTGTTCTCTCTTGGCATGTGATGCCATGCTTTCCTGTTCTTCATAGTCCTCCGGAAGCTTCCTCCTGACCTCCCCTGTGGACTCCTCTTCCCCACTCATCTCTTAAACATTTGTGTTCCCCAGCTTTCTTTGTCAGCCCTCTTTTTATGCAAGTCTCTCACGAATTCAACTACATATTACTTAAATGCTAGTGATCATCTCACCATTGTTGCCTTCTTGCTGCAAGACTTCATATCTGGACCACTGTGGCAGCCTCCTAACTGCCTCCCTGCCTCCACTCTATTCCCTCCAATCCATTCTTGGCCCTGCAGCCAGAGTTGTCTTTCCCATACACAGCAATGATGATGTTAGTCCAGTCCTTAAATTTCTCCAGTGGTTGCTGTTGTGTTTGTGTAACATCCACGTTTGCAGGCTAGCCAGTGCCTACCACTAATTGAATGGTATGTTCATATGCCAGCCAGTTTTGGAGTACCTACTCTGTGCTAGGCCCCATGTTGAGTTCTTGGAATACTATGATGACCTAGATAGACTTAATCTTCTGCTCACAGAGCTTATTTATATTTAGTGGTAGAGATGGTGAAACCAGTGATTACAATACAGTGTGATAAGTTCTAGAATGGAAGAAGTGCAAGTTATCAAAGGAGCAGATGATAGAGCCTCTTCACCTGGAGTGCAAAAGCAAGGAAGGCTTCCCAGGGAAATTATGTTTAAGAAATTAGGAAAAAAAAAAGGGGGACTATTTCACAAAAATAGCCTGCCATCCTTGCAAAAGGCAATGCTACTTCTAGGTCTCTTGTCACACATCCAGCCTTTCATTTCTTCCTACACTCTAGCCATGAGGAAATCTGTAGGAGGTTCCTGAAAAGACCACACACATCTTTGGTCCTTCTCACAGGTTAATTACTACCATCTTTTAGAGCTCCTTTCGTCAGGTAGTTAACAAGGACAGTATGCTTGGTGGTTAGGACAGAGCATAGTAGTCCTGGATTCAGTCCAATTGTGTCCCCGAGTTGTGTATCCTTGGGCAAGTTATTCGTCTTTGCTGAGCCTCATTTTTTTAACTTGTAAAACAGGAATAATAGCCATGCTTACTGTTGGGATTCAAAAGTACCCAATAAATGGTGGCCCTCTTTCCTACCCAAGGTTTGAACAAATCAAAAACCACAATAAAATGATAAAGCAGATGGAAGATGGAATATCCCTTCTATTAGTGATTAAGCTGGTACTAAAGAATAAGGCTGCTGTATTTTTTTGATTCTAAGTTGTGCTTTCTGTTCACATTTAACATCTTTGAAGTAGGATGTAGGATGCATTTCATAGTCAATACTATCTTACGGTTGCTGTTGGCCAAGTGGCAGTCACGACACAGCTGCTAGTGCCTGCACATGTGTGGACTTGGGTTACTCTTCGTGGCAAGACCAGGATGCTGCACCTTATGATGTTTCTATCAATAAACTACTAAGGACCATTTAAGAAAGGTTGTTGTCTAAAAACCTTCCTTTGACACCTTCTAAAAGATAAAGTGCTAGCAGAATGGATGTCTATAGCTTGGAAGAAAATTTCAGAACAATATGAGTCCAAAGCTGTCTCTTGATGGCAAAGAGGAAAACGTTTTGTTGTAGATCATGGTGGTATATAACGCTGGGTCAAAATGTGATTCAAAACAGACTCTGAATGAAACCTTTTAGAAATACATTAGCCAATTTATTTTCCTTTATATGTACACAAAAGGGTGATGAGTTATAAACACCTAGGTCTAAAAGAAACAGGCTTATTCAATAAGCATAAAAAATTCTGAAGTGATGAAACAGTACGTATTGCTTAATTGTCAGTGTCTTTCTTCCTTTGTGGTACATAAAATAATGATGCTACCTCCCACTGATAGTGCCTTCCGTGAGCTTTGCCTGGAAGTGAGCTTCCCAGTGCTGAACCGCAGAACTAAACAGACTTATCCGTGAGGGACGAGAGCTGGCTGCTTCACGGGCTGCAGACGCAGAACTCTATGCTTCCAGTGGAAAGCTTGTTCCCAGGAAGAAGCAGAGAGCAGAAGAATGAGCTGGATTACACATGCCCAGTTCATTCTTCCTAATTCACAAACTAGATTAAGTCACTCCTCTCTGAGACGGGATGGAGAGAGTTTAGGAGCATTGCCCGTGTGGATGGAGTTCCCTCTACATGAGAGGAAACATCGGAAGAGGGGGAACCCTGTTCACCAGTAGCTATCTCATAGGTTTCGTGTGAAACTAAAATAACATGGGAAATGTAAAATGTCGCTCAACTGTCCTCTAGCATACAGTGTTGCTGATGAGAAGTGTGATGTCAGTCTGACTCTTGTTGTTTTATCAATGACCTATTTTATTTTGCTTCTTCGCCCTTTTGGGAAGATTTTTATCTTCTCTTTAGCTGTAATATTCTGAAATTTCAAAAAGATCTGTCTAGGCATGGGTCTTTATTTTTCTTTAAACTGTCTAGGATTTTGTTGGCACTTAGATTTTGAGTCTAATGTCTCTATTGAATTCTGGGAAATTGTCTTCTATGATTTATTTGATAATCTCCTCTTCTCTGTTTCTCTAAATTTCTGCAGCTGCTCTTAGTCAATGCTGGATCTCCTGAATGGAATGTTTATGTCTCTTATCTTTTCCATTTCTTTTAAATTTAAATGTTTACATTCTCTGAGACAGTCCAATTCTTTAATTTCTGATTTCTTAATCTTTCTTTTCTATAGCATCTTGTTTTATAGATGCAATATTTTCCTGAATCTCTCTGAAGACTTCCGGTCAGGCCAGCAGAAGTCAAAGATGTGAAGCAAAATGGGTTTGGTGCTGATCTGGTGGCTAATCAATTCTGCTGATGGGGTCCTGATTGCTTCCCCAGTGGTGTGATGGTTTCTTGTGTCACTGCTTCCTGGGGCAACATATCTTGTGATGGCAACTCTTAAGTTGCCTCCTCTTCTCTATAGCTCTTTAGCTTCTTAAAGCTACAGCTTTCTGATGCTTCTCTGCTTCAGGGAAATCTGGGTTAAGAAGTTCCATGGACTTTCTTGGCACCATGTGCTCCCCAATCAGAGCACATATTTACTGAGCAGCTACACTGTGCTTGAGTCTCTCCTTGCTCCCTTATTGTGTGTTCTCAATAAATGCTTGAGGAATGAGTGACTTCATTTAAATACATTGTAATAATTATTCGTTAAACACCTCCCTATACATGTCCAGCAGAATACAAAGCACTGTGCGCTGTTAAAAACAAAAAGAACAACATGAATAACGAAATAGTGGAGGTGACGGCCAATGCCATTGTGGAATTTAGAGTTTAGTAGAGGGATTAAATTATTAATAGCATATGAGACAGAATTTGAGAGCCATACAAGACAGTATTTAGATAAGTGTTAGAATGCAGTTTCCGGACGCTGTGTGCTATAATTGCTCAGAGAGGGGGGTCTCACCGGATGCTGGAGTATTTGGGAGTAGCCTTCACGGAAGAACAGCCCTTTGAAGGTGCTGGTCACATCAGGGGGGCACCAGTGGCAAGGCTGCTTTGGCAGGATGACACGGTGACATGCAGGCCTGACCTTCACTCCCTTGTCATTCACGTCATTCACGCAGCACAGTGCTATTTACATCACATCTTCTCCCAGCCTATAGAGAAGAGGAGGCAAGTTCCAGGGCATTAAGTATGCTTTGCCACTTCCTGCTGGATCCAATACCAAAATGAGTGGTTATCATCTACCCAGCAGTCTTTCGACCTGTGGCAGCAGTGGCTTCGTGGGAATCTGGCCGTTCTTTTTCTACCCCCTCCTGCTCTCTGTTCATTTCCCAGGCTGCACACAAGCCCACTGATTGCCATCTCTTCCATTTATATTCCTAGGATGCCTTGTTATTTTTCCTTCCTTGTTTTCCTTCTATGCATAATGGCAGGTGGCAGTCACTTGGACAGGGCTCAAACCACTGCTATTTCTCCTTGTGCATAGATTTCTTTTATTATTTCTACCAAAGCTATTAAATGTTGCTGTTGACATTTTCTTTTTGGCCACATGACAATAACAACATTCAGATCTCCAGCCAAACACCTGCTCAGGAAATATGTTACTGAGGAAGTTGAAGCCTTCCTTCTCTCTGTCATTCTTATCCCACACCCCTGAGTGATATTGCCTTCCTCCACCGCATGGCTTTAAAGTTCACTCTTCTTGGCCTGGCACTCACAGCCTTCCACGGTGTCTGATCCATGCCTGCTTTGCCTCGGTGCTTCTTCCCTGTGTACCTTCTCACATTTGCACAGCGATGTCTGATGTCACAGGGCTAATGAAGGGGCTGGGCCAGGACCAGACCCTGGGTCTCTGGTTTCTAGAATGAGAGTTCCCATCCACTGTACAGCCTGCCTTTAGTCTTCCTCTCCAGTCAATGGGGATATTGCTTCCTGATGAGATCCTATAGCAGGTATTGACCGTGCCTCTTGAGTAACATTTACTCAAGTAGTGCTCTGTATTCCTGCTTAACTCTGTCTAGGGTTGATATTCAGCTGGTATTATCCTGTGTGGTTATGTAGATTGTCAAAATATCAGAAGACTTCTATGGTGTTTAGTAAATATATGTTACTCTAAATCCATAAGTAAACTACCCCTACCATTATTCTGGCTGTCCTTGTCCCTTCTTTGGAACCTCCCCAGCACTCCTTGTGGCCTAACTATTAAGGCTTAACACCTGGCACAGTAAGGTGCCTCCCTAACCCTACTCTAGTCCTCTGGCTGGTGTTTGTTCTCACTGGTTTATGCCCGTATCATACAGATTGTTAGAAATTTTGAACATCAGTCGTGATGTTGTGTGTTAGTCATCTAAATGCCTGCAAGGCTCATCAGCCTTGTGGCTAATGAGATGGCATTAATATGTATACTCAGCTTGAGGGCCTCTGCTTGCAAAGTTACTGTATGTCAGTGATCTGTTTTCAGATTTCTCTTGCCCCAGTAGAACTCTGAGCATGTGCACAGGTCTTCTCGAACAACTTCTGCTCCTGTCTCTGCCTTTACTCTCTGCCTAGCCACAGCTTCATGAGTCTCTGCAACCACTGCCATGGTTGGGGCACTCTCCAGTTATCACCTTCCTCCCTTCACCAAATCAGGGGCAGTGCTACCTGCCGGTGCTGCTGTTTCAACACTTCCTGCCACAATCTCCTCTTTGTTCTTGGGATGTAGCCCTTAAAGCTGACGTGTCCCATTCTTTAAGCACTGATGTTTCCTTGTGTGGCTGCATATAGTCATATAGTTGTTCTACTTGGGTGGCTCTACCCACTGTGGCTTCCCTGACCTGCTAACTGATAGGCCCTCCTGTTCCAAGTCCCCAGTTGCCACCTCTCACGTTCTGGGAGGTAAAGAACTCCTCCTCCTCTGTGTGCTACTCTCTTGGAGAGTTTCCACAGCAGGGTTGCTCGGGCGCTCAAGACTGGAGATTTATTTGTTAATGTTCTTACACAAGCTTTGTGTCTTCAGAATTGATGTGTGCTTCCAGGTGGCTGAATCGAGCAGGTAGAAGCCATGTGCTGTGGTAAAACCAATTCTCTTCTCCAGTCCCCGTACCATGTAGCTAAACCTACCTCATGGTGCCTGACAGAGTCTTTCTGCTCTCAGAGTAGATCGTCTCCCAGAGGTGAGTCTCACATGCCTCCATTGTCATGTGGCCTTCACCAGGTTCTCTCTCAAACTCATCCAGTTTTTCAGAAAAGCCTATTTCTCTTTGAATTCCCAATACTGAGGACTGAGAATATTTTTCTAGGGGGAGGTTCCCATTCCCACGTGAATCAGTCTGTGGAAACGGACATCAGAGAAAGGGCCACCACTGGCCTCCCACAAACAATTTCTGTTTGGATTCAGCCAGGACTCCCTCTCGGCATTTCATCTCTAACTGGAACTTTTCTGAGGGACAGAAGGTGCCTTTTTTACCCCTTTATATTCTCCCATATGATCCAGCATAAGACTAGGCACTCTGTAAACATTTACTGTAAGTTTGTGGAAAGAATGCGCAATGGATCCATTTTTGTGGCAGGTGCATTGCCACAGCTTATGTTAGAGGGTTCTTATGCAGCTGTGTGTCATGAGGCTTCAGGGGTCTCAGGAGCTTCTTGATATTATAAGCAAAGATTCTGAATATGTGAGATTTTTTTTAAAGGGAGAGTCTACAGCTTTTTACGCCAAAATTTTCAAACAAGTAATCTATGCCCCTTTTACCTTTAAGAACTCCCTAAAGATAGATCTTGAGGTTCTTGAAAGGACCCTCATGTTCAGGTGAAACTGGGTGATACTTACTGTCTCGATGTCTAACCAAGTCTGGAAGAACACAGAAGTGGGTGACTTGGTAGGGATATTCTAATGGGCGCTTGTCCTTTCGGAGTGCTCCAGGCTTGCTCTGTCTTAGAGGAGAGGACTTGGGATGCTTTGCCTATGGGCTGGTTGGAGCCAGCACCTTCCCGTCTTGGACTGAGTTTTCTGACATGGAATATTCTTGGCACTGCTGTCCCTTGGCTGTCCACTGACTCCTGCCCATTGCCTGGTCTATCTATGTCCCTGTGATCAGTGTCACCATGCGCTTTTCAAATGGTCTGTTGTGCTTAGATCATCCAAGAGCATCTATTTTGGGCCATCACTGGAAGATTCCCCAACCACATGCCTGAGTCCTTTCCTTCAGAATCACATTCAGAGGGGCACGGAACAGAAGAAGAGAGCCCTGTTAATGACATTTTGGGTTGAAAACATATCCAAGATTACCCTTTTGATGTCTTCAAATCCTAAAATCTGGCTACCCTGAATCTGTGATACTTTTACTAACCTAGTATATGGTAGAAATCATGTCTTCAAAGTGGGGCCTTCAATCATGGAGCATTTTATCAAACTGAAATGATTATCGTGCTTTTTACATGAGAACTAACTTCTCCAACATGTGAAGTATCATGACCCGGCATTACCCTGTCCTTTCAAAACAGCAGGCGACAGTTTACTTTTAAAACAACTAAAAACAGTATAAGCACCCCAAGCACTTCAGGAGCTGAAATAATCACAACTTTCCTCTTGCAACAATGCTTACAACTGGTAAGACATTCACAAGACTTTTCATCATCTCTGTATTTCACTGTTTGTGGGAGGGGTAGATGAAGAGAAAAAAAAGACTGAGGAGAGGCAGGAATTATAGCCAAGGATCTCAGTAGGAGGGAGCCCTTAGCAGGAGCCTCCCTCCTTTTCTTCTGAGACGATGAGATCAGGACCATAAATTACCAACCCTGGGGAATCAGTTTGTCCCTTTAAGGCTATTAAGGGGACCAAGATGAGCCGGATTCCCAAATGAGCTTTGAGGATTACTCTGTCAGGTGGAAGGTGGCTGCCCACAGGAGGGAAAGAGAAATTGGTTCCTAGAATATCATTTTGGAGCTGTCCAACCTTAATCCCCAGACTGATTTATGCAGGGGGAATTTGAGATAGCAATAGACAATTGGCTCTTGCTTTTTCCTGATAACAGCAGGTGCTCTCAACTGCAGCGGCTTATCCTAGGTATGGAGAATGTGAAAGGTGGGAGCCTTGGACAGGGCAAGACGATAAAGGAATGATGTGGGTGGGCACCTGGAGGGGGTGGGACAGATTGGGGTAATGCAAGTATCATTTCAGCCCCCAAAGGGAGCTGCCTCTCTGAGACTAAGCTTTAGGAAGAAAGATCAGGCCAACGCTTGTTCAGCAGAGAAACTGTAGCTTCAGGGGTGGATGTCACTCTTCAAAGGCAGATACTAATTTTCTCCCTGGATTAAGGAGACAATTCACAAGGTCAACGGTGTGGGCTGTGCATCTTACTCAGAGGCTGTCCCGGAAGCATCAATCAAGTCCAGGACCAAAAGTCCAGTTTTGACCATTGGCAAATATCTATTTTAGGTTGACCCTGTCCTCACTTGCTGCAGGCACAAGATGTTATTCAATGTTTCAGGGAACTTATTAAACCATTAGATGGCAATTTTTTAAAGTTAACTTTTTAAAAAAAATCGCATCCTTGGCATATGAGTGCCGAGCAGATATTGGGATTGTTTTCTGACAGGTGAAAAGCCCTAACACAGGCCTTTGGGTGGATGGATGAGTTAGAAGCTTTGTAGACTCTCACCTGGACAGTTGTAACACCCCTGTAATCGAAGTCTCCCGACATCAGTCCGTCCTCCACACTGCTGTCAGGGTGTACTTTCTAAAACAGCCTAATAGTGAAAAGCCTTTGCTTAAAAACCTCCAGCGACTCCTGGTTTCCATCACTGATACAGTCGTGGTTTCTTAGCACGTTATTACCTTGTTCATAATCTGGCTTCACCTCCTACCACTTTCCCCTCCGAGTGTCTGCTCCTGCCACTAGAAAGCATTTACTTTCCTGTGGACGTGCTCTTTTCTTTTATACCTTTGCTCATCCTGGTCCCTCTCTCCTGAATCCTATCTCCTCCACCTGTGCTCTGGCAATTGGACACCCAAGACCCAGTTCCAACGTCACCTCATTTAAAAGTGTCCTCTGGTACCCATCTCTCTCCATTCTCCCCGATTCAGGCAGATTTTGTTGTTTCCTTTGCTGTTCTCCCAAAGCATTTTTAACAAATTTCTTCTAGAACACTTAGCTGTGCTATACAAACTATATTGTAATTTTTTGTTTATATTTCTGCCTTCTCCACCTAACTAGGAGTCTGTTCTCATTCTGTTTTTTTTTTTTTCCAGTTTCAACATCTGGTGCAATACCTAGCAGAGGTACTCAGTAAATACTCACTGGAGGAGAAAATGAATGAAAGCTTGAACGAATGTAAAAAAGAATGGAGCGCAGAAACAGAGGTCTAGAATATGTAGACAGACAAGGCCGACAGAAGGTCAATACAGTCCTCCATCCCCCTCCCCACCCTCTGCAGGCAATTTGCACCTAAACTGTCCTTTGCTTTTCTGTTCCATCATGTCTTGTTGCCCTCAATTGCTGTAGTCTGATGTTGACCCCACATGACAAGCAGATCAACTCTTAATCTGCCAGAGCCCCAGTTTTTCTGGGACGTTTGCAAGCTCCTGATAGAACCCAGGGAGAGGAAAACTGTCAGCCCTCACTTGTCAGTTGTCTGAGCAGCCAGTCCAAGGCTTAATTTGCACCTTGAAATCCCCTGGGGCCATCGTGGCTCTGACTGCTGGTTAAAGCCCCTTCAATAGTTTCTCTTAGGGGATACGTAGGATAGAAGGATGGAGGGTGAGAAGTATCACCACTTTCTTCTTGCATCTTCCAAAAAGCAGGGATGGAGGTAGGGGTATAGGGAGAGGGGCGTAGGCAGGGAAATAGAAAATGAGGAATAAATAGGCTGCTTTTAAGTTTCACATCAAATTAGAGTACTAATGGGGAAATCGAGTTGGGAAACATTAAAAAAAAAACACAAAAATGACTCAGTGTAAACAGCACCATCTAAAGAGCGCAGAAGATCCGCACAGGGAGAAGCTGTATTTGAGTGATAATAAAGGCGGCAACTAAAGCAAAGAGACCTCCCCTTCTGCCGGGTTTCTATCGCTTAATCAAAACTGACTCCAACTACTGCAGCTGCAAAAAAATGTTCCCAACCTTCCATTAATTTCCATACAATAACCCTCTAATGGGGGAGCTGTTCGGGGGAGGAGCGCAATCAATCTGGCCTAATGACACACGGGAGACCTGGGGAAAATGCAAACTTGGAGCAATTTCATGGCAGGTGCAACCTTGGAAAGCATTACCATTTTTCTAAGTTAATTTGTTCCCTTGATATGTTTGAAATCCATATTTGTACTTTAAAGGTCTAAAATGCAAGATGATTAAAAAATATCACCGGATTTTTGTAAACCTTTCAGCAGTAGCAGGTGATGTATTAGCCATCTCCATCGTTCCTCTCCCCGGTGAGCAGGGACCACTTTGCCTTCTTTTATCCTTTGCTGTCATTGGAGACTATGGAGTCTCTGTTTTGTTCACTATTTTTAGGTTTTCCCCTGGCTCCAGCAGGCTGGAGCCCTTTTGGGCTAGGGGTGGAATCAATCCCTGAAATGGCCGCTAGACTGGCAGGCTCTCCGGGTGGGGTCCCAGACCTGGAAGAGGAGGAAAAGGAAGAGAAGGAGGAGGAGGAGGAGGAAGAGGAAGAGGAGGAGGAGGAGGAAGAGGAAGAGGAGGAGGAGGGAGGAAATCCCATTCCTGGGTTGGTTACCAAGAGACTGCGATGTCTTCTCCTTGTCTCTGGCTCTTCCACTCTGCTCAGCTTCTCTTTCCACTGGTTGAAGGAATAGTCCAGGAAAATAGAAACAAAACCTGGCACTTGGCCACCATTCAGTCCCTCAGTTTCTCAGTTTCACTAGCTTTCCTCTGGCTCTGAAGCTGGTCAGGTCTTGCAGTCTGAAGCTGGCTTCCGAAGGTGCACTGATGCTCTTCCTAAATGTTTTTGGCAATTTCTTTTCCTAGAACTTGTCCTAGGAAATAATAGGAAAAATACCCTCTGCTGCACTGCAATACTCTCTCTCTCTCCTTCAAATACCTACTTGGGATAAAGTGATCAGGTGCAGATTTCTCCTCCCTGGTATGCTTGACATCTTCTAAAGGTCTCATAGACTAGCCCTGCTTATGGAACATGCAGATAACTTCCTTCCCTCTCTTCTACTTTAATCTTGGGAACTCCATTCTGAAAGAACCCTTTCTAGACTCTTATGGACTCCTCTTCCTAGTTTTCAAGTGGCTTTTCCCATTCCAAAAGGAGCAGCGCATTGGGAACACACTGGTAGGGCATTTAAACAGCCAAGTTCTTCCTGCCTTTAGAAATAAGTTGACATTTCTTTCCTTTAAATCTTAAGGTTTATGAACTAATTCAAAAACTCTCTGGGAAATGCATTTGCCATCATATCGGGAGATTTGGCGATAACTGACTCAAGGATCCCGCTCCGAGGCTCATCAATGGTGTGTAGAGTTCAAGAACTTAACTACTTAACTCTGTTAAGTGATCTGGGATGAATTGCCACCAGAGAGAAGTACACATCTTCTAGGGCCAGAAGTTAGCAGTTTTTTTCCTGAACCATCATTAATTGGCTCTTTGGGGGCTTTAATGCCTTGCTCAGAAAGAAGGAATTAGCACTGGTCATGTACTTAGGAAATACTCTCTTTACTATCTTGCGTTGGTATTATCCCAGCACCTTTGTGTAGTAGCTATGCCCATACTCTGTGTGAATCTCCTATTCCAGGGTGCATAGTTGACCAAGGGACCCCATTGCTGGGCTCTGAGCTCTATTGTTGCATTTGTCCTAAGGTCACACCTCCCACAGGTGGTGTGACTGAGGTTGGCAAGGATACTAAGGCAGATCAAGCCCTGGAGATACTAGATTCTTCTGATTTCATCTTGATGACTCCCTGATGGCCCTGCCGTACTGTTCTGGCACTGCATGGTGATCTAGAGCCTTCTATCCAACTTTTCTTCCTGTCTCCTTTCTTTGCAAGTCTCAGACTTGCATTGTGGTCTAATGGCTCTCCCAGTCTCTCCAGTTCCTCTCCCATTTTCTCTTACAGGCATTTCCTTTAATAAAAATCCTTCACCATGTTTAATCTCACCTTGATGTCTGCTTCTCAGAGGACATGGACCAACACACAGTCACAGGCACCAGAGAAGCTGTATCTGCTGGAAGATGAGAATTCAGGTCAGAACTTCAGATAGCATTATTCATTTTGCATTTTGCATTTAAAGGTAAAGTCTGAATTATAAAAGAGGGCCCAAAAAAATCCTGCTGAACTCCCAAGTTTTTCTCTTGGAAACTTCCATCTGTGTGCAGAATTCACTTTATTCCGGAAATGTGTTACCTTTCTACTACTCACTATGTGATCTGTATATGGCACTCTAGGTAACAGAAGTTGACATTTATTGTTAAACCTGCCTCTTGAATCACTCTGAGAGAGACCATAAATGTCTCAGATGTGATTCCATATAGAGACTTAAAATGGCAATGTTATCTATATGTGCAATTATGATTCTTCTATTTCCTTCAATAGATTATATGCGCTGGAAAGAGGCTGCAACCTTTCTCTTTGGTGAAGTGGGGTGAACATTAACTTCATACAAGCGCCATAGGGTCATGAAAACTTTATCCTGGACCAGCTTCTGGGACCATCTTTATTTATCAGGAACTCTTCCCTAGATCAAAAGTTGGAATAATCTGGACAGATTCCAGTAATTGCAGTAGGTCTTCCCTCCAAGGCAATCGGGTACGTGCAAGCTTTAATGCTGTCATCTAACTTTTTGCATAGGTTAAAATTGTGCACATAACACAATTTTGGTTCATATCCTAATGAAGAAGCTCAAGATTATAATAAATAGCAGAATGTTAAAAGAGATACATTGTCTCCTCAGTCCTCAGTAATATTCTGCCATTTATTCCACTCACATGAAACAAGAGACATGTATATAGAGCTTTGGGTCCCACTTTCTGCATTTTTCTTTCATTCCTTTTCCTGGAAAAGAAATTAAGCCAGGTTTTGTGGGAACAAGTAGTATTTCATTTTATAGCAGAAGTCAGTATTTGATCAGAATATTTAATCAGAGAAGTTTTACCCATTTATGACTTCTTCCATCCTTCTGGACAGAATGCTTCTGCTGTATTAATAATTTGCTTCTTTATGAGAAGGAAGAATTTAAAAACAATTTTATTCTTTTTTCTTTTTATTATAGAAACATTGCATGTTTGATTTTTGGGTTCTACATTATTAGCAGAAAACAACCTTGTTTGCTCATTTAGAGTGAAAGCACAGTAACTGCTATTTTCTAAGTTTATTTACCCAGAGGGCAGGTCTGAGATCCCATGTACTCATTTATTCTTTATTTCATAAATATTTGTTAGAAATTGATTCAACAAATGTTTATTGAGTACCTGTCATATGCTAAGTGCCAGGGCACTAAAATAAACAAAATGGACAAAATTTCTAGCCTCGTTGAACTTATATCTAGTAGGGGACAGAGACAATGAACAAACAAATAAATATATAGTCAGGTGAAACCAACAATATTTCTGATGGGTTAACTACGGGGATGATAGAAAAAGGAAGGAGTCAGGGGTGAGTGCAGGGACCTTAGCTCAAGCTAAATCTACAGAAAAGGAGGACACTGGGTAAAAAGCAGGTTAGGTGGAAGGCAGGCCGGGAGGTAGGCCAAGAACTTTATCTTGGGCACGCTAAGTGTGAGATGCCCATGGGACAGCCTCGTAACGATTTCAAGGAGGAAGTTGGATGTGTAAGTCTGAAGTTCAGAGCATAGATTTAGATTGATGATATGTGTCTGGGGTGGCACAGTTTGGGGCCTAGGTAAGGATTTCAGGAGTGTGTTGATAATGAAGATAAGCATTCCAAAAACTAAATTCTCTCCAACATTCAAGAATCAGGCATAGGAAACAGATTCATCAAAAGAGGCACTTACCATTTTCCAGGCACTAAGCTAAATGCTGGGGACACAAAGAAGAGAAGACATTAGCTGTAAGCTATTTGAGGACAGGGGGTGTGTTTTATAATCTCCAGATTCCCCAAACCTAGAATGGTACTATCCACATAGGACTTTGTTTAACAGCAGCAACAAAAAAGTTGAATGCAGAGTCAAATGATGAACTGAGAATTTTGATTAATCTAATTCTGTGCATATGAGATCTTATTAGAAAAAATAGAGCTTATAGTCCAGTGGGATAGGCAAAGAAGGCATTACAGCACAGCGTAATTGTTTCTCAAATGTAATTTTGTACAAAATATTTTGAGAATGTAAGGAAGGCATGGCTACCTCTGACCTGGGCTATCACCAGAGGAGATGACTCTTCAACAGAGAAGAGAGGAATGGGAGGATTCTCACCAGGCACACAAGGCTGAGAGAAGACATTTGTCACGTTATTGGAGTCTAACAATTTTGTTGTATAGTTTAGTGTCACTGTTTCCAGCATAGAGTGAGTTTCTCTACTACAAACTCCCTGTATTTTCCAACTTTGACTTCATGCTTAGACTGTTTTCCACTATTGATATGTTTGTCTCTTTTAAAAATGGATTTAAACAAACATTAATTTAGTTCACTATATTGGTCCCTGTCTTCAAGAAGCTTTCAAACAATGGAATGAGAAATATATGGTAATAGTCAACTACAAGCCAAGCCAAGATTGAAACATTCTAAGCAGGAGTATGAAGATATGTTACAGGCAGGCAACAGAATGAAGAAGTGGTTCTGACCGAGGATCAAGAAAGGCTGCAAAAAGTAATCAACATTGAGCTGATAAGTGGGATTTTATAGGATAAGGGAGTAGAGGTATTTCAGGTTGGGGAGGCAGCATGAGCAGGCGTAAAGGTAATAAAATGTTTGGTGTGGGAGGAGCAGTGAGGTGAAACTGTCAGTGCTTGGTGCGGATGCTCTAGGAGATTGGCTAAAATGTTGTTTGGAGAAGAGTCATAGAGGGCTTAGAATACCATGCTGGGAAATTTGGACTTTGCCTTTTAGGCAATGAGAATGCTTTTTTGCAAAGGGGAGAGAACTTTTGGGCAGCTCCTCAAATATCATCCATGGGAGAAAATCCTGGGTATGGTTGGGAAGGTTTCTTATAAATAAAGAAAAGAATGAGAGAATTGTATTCTACTTCTACTGGGAAGGGTTTTTATAAATCATAGTCATATCTTTTAAAGTCTCATTAAGTCTCGTTTCTAGTTCATTAGTTTTGGGATGTTAGGCTGACATTTTTATTCATGTAACCCCACAGTACTCTTAGAGATATTCCTGTATCCAAGACAGAAAAATAAACCCTTAGCCTGGCCATATGACTTCTGAGTACATATCATGGATTGATGACACATTTATCTCTTCTCCTTACCCAAGCTCCATGGAACAACCACAAAGGAACAAAAGAACAAAGCGATTGAGGAAAGTGACAACAGTGAATGAATGTAAGTTCCATATTTGTTCACTTACGTTTCCCTAGAATCTGGCATATAGTAGGTAAACAATTTTTGAATTAATGAAAAAGTGAATAAAAAGAATTGGATAAACTCTTTTGCAAGAAGGAAAACTGATGAAGAAATGATAACAGGACATAGCAGAGAGGAGGTGGTTACAACCCATGAACCCACAGAGGGGGAAATAGCTATGCAAGGAAAGATCGAGTTCTTTCTTTCTGTTCTATTGCCTTTCTAGGGCTGGAGTGTGTAATCCTGTTGCTGTTGTTAATCCTGTTGCAGTTCACTCTTATCCAATTCTGTATGCTCCTTAGATCCAGAAACAGGCATGTTATGTCCATATGGATCTGCTCTGCCCAGTTAGATGTTGTCAGCCCTACCCAAAAAGAATGCATTGGATCCAGTAAAAGCTTCATGTTCAGTCTTGGCTGCAAAGATAGTAGAGCATTTCAAACTGGGGATCCCAAAGCCTGCCCATGAGCTTTCCTGACTGTCTGCAGGAAACGACCCTCACCGTTAGCTTCTGTGTCCTTGAATCAAAGGAAGTCATTGCTGGTCACTTAGAACAACATTTTCTCTTATTTTCCTCATTATTTTCCTACCAAATTTTAAAGATATGATTTTCCTCTGAAAGTTAAAATAGTAAAATCCATACGTAGTGCACATTTGTAGAATAAACTGGAAATATAGTTTATAAATGGGCACCTGAGCGATATGGGGACGATATTGGAAGGAAGCTTTGGTGGCTGCTCTTAGAAGCAATTGACTTGAGATGGTAAAATCTGATGAAATGAATCAGCTCCCTACTGAAGAGACCATAGCATGGTGCTTAAGAATATGACCTCAGGAATACAGATCTGGATTTAAATCCCTGCCAGACTTGAGTGACTTTGTGTAACCATCTATCTTCTATGGAAACCAGTTTCTGCATCCATGAAATAAACGGAGGTAACTGGTATGCCACTGGAGTTGTGTGTTGATTAATGAGATAGTAGCTGCAATGTTTAGCATTCTATGTGGCACATTTAACCAGTGGGTCTGCCTGAAGATGAAGAAAAGACATCAAAGGACCAAGATGTTTGGTTATTCATCTAACACATCCAGGGGACATAGACTCTGAGTGTGAAGGAAATGTGCATTCAGGTCTCTGGAGAGTTGGACTCAGGTGGGACACATGCAGTTCATCAGGATTCCTGATGGCCTCTCAGAGCTATCCTTCAAGGCTACCCATTTCCAACTGGATATACTCATCAAAGCAACACTGTGGTGAGTAATTTAGTTTGTAAGTTTTCACTGCCTGGAAAAGGGAGCTCTAAATATTGGATTCCAGTATTCTCATCACTTAGCATTCCAAATTCATGAATTACAATTTTGATGTACCCTTTAGCTTCTTCTGAGTTTAATTGACATGAGTCAATGTCCAATCTTGATCCTTTCTAGGATGAACTCAATAAGGGAGACCTCCTGGACTCATAATTATTTCCACAATGTCTCTATTTCATCCCTCTCCTTTACCTTTTGCAGGGACGATCTCCTATGTCCACATGGTGCTGGTCTTTCCATAGAAGCACCCACCTATTTACTTTGTCCCATTCTGTGGCCAGCCACACTCTCCCTGATGCCCAGAACTCTTGCCCTGTACAATGTCCCCTATCTACACAGGCGAAGCAGCTATTTTCAGGGTTTTTTTTTTTTTTTTGGCTGTGGGAGAATCAGTTATCCAAAGAGACACACTGCATCCAAATATGTCTAATTTTACCAGAGTACAAATATATTTGGCTGATGCTTCTATACCTACATGCCTTTTAGAGGTTAATATCTTCTAGAATTGAGGTAGTTTTTTTCATTCTGGGAAGGAGGTACAGCTCCTGCCTCTGGCCTTTTGAGGGGTTTCTCTCTGAGACTTAGAGCCTGTTTGTTAGCTCCAGAAAATTTTTCCAAAAATTTCCATTTTACTTTCTTGTGTGAACAAATGTAATTCTGCCAGAGGGTCTGAGATTAACTGTGTGGGAAACAAGAAATCTCCCAGTCTTTGAGGTTTTGGCCATTGTATCCTGTCTCCAGCCACTTAGTTCTTTTAGATCTACAGAATTAGTTAGAATTTTATTTTTCTAATACATTTTTCTCAGAGTAAGTCAACTTCTTCCATTATCACTCCCCCTCAACCACACCCAGTCTTTTATTATCATGGATCCAAAATGTTTATTCTTAGTGAGTTATTTTCTGGCTAGTCATCAGGGTAGGTAGAATATTTTATCTACTTGTAGATTCTTCCCCTTCTCTCCTGCTTTTGATATCTTATTTGCATGCAATAAAATATATCCATTTTAAGGACATAGTCTGGTGAACCTTTGTAATTATATACAATTGTGTAAACACTACAATCAAGACAGAACGGGTTCTTCACTCTTAGAAGGTTTCCTTTTTCCACTGCTTTTTAAAGGTGGCTAAAGTTCTTGGAAGCACCATCTGCTTCAGACTTAAAGATCCTTTATAGTGAAACATTCTAGGGAAAATTGTATTTAAGAACTTCAATCTGGATGACATGTTCAAAGTTTTGACATTGGGAGACTGCCAAGTGTGATACTGCGGCGTATCTCTGAGATTTTTCCCTCAGCTAATGGCCGCATTTGCCAACTACATCTGCTACTGATGTAGAATAACTTCAGAGATGGCAGGTGCCTTGAGCAAAGACTAACCCACTGGCCTCCAGTCCTCTCCATGGTTTCCAGCTGCCATTTTAACAGTTCTTGGTCAGCCTCACAATTCATCCATTAATGTCCAGCTTTTCCTGAGATAATGGAACTCATGAGTCATCACAGATTTCAGCAGCTTTGGAAAACTGTGTTGTCCAAAAGGTAACATACTCTTTTCAATTCCTTATAAGGTCTCTTTCATTCCATTTAGCATTCCAAGTTTTCATCAAGTAAATGGAAATGTTCTTTGTTTTTTTCATGCTTCTTTTATTGCATATGTGTATCTGTCCACTATGATTATCTATGATTTAAGTAGAGTAATTATGCCTCAGTGGATCTCCACTTCCATCTATCCATCCATCCATGCATTCATCCACTCATTAGTCAAAAAGCATCTAATATGTGAGAATATGTGACTTGCATATGCCAGGCATCATACAGCATTGCATATTACAATATCATCTAATTTGATCCTTAAAATGACACTGATTTTACTTTTGAAGAAACTAGATGGCTTGTCCAAGGAAAATGATGACAAATAAATGACAGCGCCATAACTCACCAATCTGATTCTGTCTGATTGCCAAGATTATTCTCTCTGCTAAGGTTTGAGCTTGTTGCATTGTAGTGTGTGTGTGTGTGTGTGTGTGTGTGTGTGTGTGTGAGAGAGAGAGAGAGAGAGAGAGAGACCCCAGTGGAGATATTCAGTAGGGATTTGGCTGTATGAGTCTGAAGTTCAATTGAGAAGTCTGGAACAAAGACAGGAATTCAGGAGCCACTGACATATGGATGGTCTTGGAAGTTATGCACATAGATGGGATTGCCAATTGAGAATGGAGAGACAAAATCAAAAGAGGTAATCCAACTAGAATCACAGCCCAGACTCTGTCTGGCTCTAAAATTCTATGCTACTTTGGGCTCCACATATTTATATGATTGCTTGTCTCTGCCGGCTATTCTTCATGTTATTACAGAAAAACATATTCACAGCATTGTACCTTGGTGTCCTTCTGTTGCTCTGAGGGACACATGTCTTAAAAGCTCAGGGCTTTGCATGAACTCACTCAAGGAAAGGGAGAGGATGCCTCTTGGGTAGCCATCCTCTACAAACCCTGGCTATGCCTGGGTCTTGAGGCTGACTCACTGACCCCACATCCCTCTACTTGCCCACAGGGGGTCTGTTGTGTGCATCATCCTTTCCCCCATCATCCTTCTCCATCTTCCAGAGAACATTTTCCTGACCTAAGGAAGTATTCCTCTCCTCCCTGATTTAACCTGGACAAAATTAGAATTCATCATGGGGTTCAATTATTCTGGGAAACAATGTGTAGAATCCCCCAAAAACACAGACATGAATGTATTTAAAAAATACAGATTTGGTTCCTAGTTTTACTTATTACCTAGCCAGAGATTTGCTTATCTGTTTGTCTTCTATGGAGTCTATCCCCAAACCCATGCTTTTTCTTTCTCACACACTTTGCTAAGCCCACCTCAATTCCATTTTACGAATTTTGGGGATTCTACTTCCAACTTGCCCCTGTAGGAGGTCTAAATTTATTCTTGTTTGTTGAGGGTTTTTTTTCATGAAAGAGTGATGAATTTTGTCAAACGATTTTTCTACCTCAATTGAGATGATCATATGGTCTTTGTGTTTGCTTTTGTTTATGTGGTGAATCACATTTATTGATTTCCATATGTTGAACCATCCTTGCATCCCTGGGATGAAGCCCATTTGGTCGTGGTGGATTATTTCTTTGATTTGCTGTTGAATTCGATCTGCTAGTATTTTATTGAGGATTTTTGCATCTATATTTGTAAGGGATATTGGTCTATAATTTTCTATTGCACTGATTCACGTATGGTGAGGTTCTGAATATTTCCTGTAAGGCAGGTCTGATCTTGACAAATTCCCTCAGTATTTGCTTGTCCGGAAAAGCCTTTATTTCTTCTTCATCTATGAAACTTAGTTTTGCAGGATACAAAATTCTAGGCTGGCAGTTTTTCTGTTTAGGAAGACTTAAGATTGGGCCTCAATCCTTTCCGGCTTGTAAGGTCTCAGTTGAGAAGTCTGCAGTTAGCCTGATGGGTTTTCCTTTGTAAGTCACTTGATGTTTTTGCCTCTGGCTTGCAGAAGTTCCTCCTTTGTTTTGACTTTGGCCAGTCTGATGACTGTGTGTCATGGTGATTGCCTATTTACAATGAATCTCCTAGGTGTTTGTTGAGCTTCTTGCACCTGAGTGTCTAAATCTCTAGCAAGACCAGGCAAGTTTTTCTCAATTATTCCCTCAAATAGATTTTACAACCTTTGTGTATTTTTCTTCACCCTCGTGGATGCCTATGATTATTATATTTGGCCATTTTATACAATCCCATATTTCTCATAGGCTTTGTTCATTCCCCTTAATTCTCTGTTCTTTATTTTTGACTGACTGA
>CAUYRT010011042.1:0-22067 GCA_963574885.1 Lepilemur ruficaudatus | reverse complement strand
CCGTTTGGTTGTCTTTATTATCTTTAGTTGCTTATTTAGTTTATATCAACCTTTGCATTTTGGAATTGAAAACTATCTTTGCAGAACCATTCATCTCTTTTAAATTATATGAAATCCTTTAAATTATAGTGGTCTTGAAGTCAGGGACAAGTACATAGAAAGCATTACCCTTTCTCTACACTGTAATCACCTTCTTAATGTGATCTCTGTTGATTAAAATAGTTAGTCTCTCCTAATTTAGTACTGGTGATAACTGCAATTCTCTGGCCTGACAAAAAAAAAAAAAAAAACAACAGCCTTTTCTAAGAGACCTCAGTGAGATTGGGCTTTAGCATCAGATTTGCAGTAGCAAAAAAAAAAAAAAAAAAAAAAATTGAGTAGTTTGAATTCATGTAAATGAAAAAAATGAATAAAGAAAATTTGTGCGCTGTGCCAAAGATCAAGAAAAACTTTCCTCCTAATCATCGAATGGTGCATATCTCTTAAAGGTCTAATTATTTATTTATTTATTTTTACAATTGGGTTTCAGTCTGTCCTGTGGCTTCCTATAATGTAAATCTGAAAAATTGTTCAATGACCTGCCTGTAAAGACGCTTTTAATACCAACAGTTCTGAGGACTCCAGGGGCTCTTTTCAAGGTGCACAGCAGATGCTGACTGCGGCTCCTGAGCAGATCCTGCCTTTGCTGACTGCACCCCTGCTCCTTTGAGCCCCCTCCCCTCTGCTTTGTCCTCTTCTCATTGGGTATTTATGGGGAAGACCCTGGACCACCATCGAGAGGACACCTCCTGAACAAGAGTCCCGAGAGATTGGTTATTCCCCCAGACACACCGGCCATTTATTTCTCTTCTAAAGGCTCTTTCAGAGCAGCCTGGGGACTGTTTGACATGAGATGTGTGGTACGTTCTGAAAACGCCGCAGGAGGCCTGCGTTTTTCTCATCCTGCATCTTCTTCCTTTGGACTTCTCTCGTACATACAACATGCTGGTTTCCTTTATGAGAAACTGGAATTTGGGCATTTAGAGGGTTGAAAAGAGACTCAAGGAGGAGGAAGAGAATTAACAATTCCACAGAGACAGGGCGAGAGACTAAGGGTACAGGAGGGCTCCAGCCCAGATTCCCCTCTGTGGTTCCCGCTTTTCAACTCCTTTCAACCATATTTTCCCGCTCCCTCCCCGGTAGTTTACCCCTGCAAGGGACTCTTGTGTTGTTTTGTTTCTTTACCACCCTGGACATTTTGCTCTTTTGTTTTTATTCTCCCCCACGCCTACCCCAGTGCCTCCTACTGCTTTTCCTGATAGAAATCTCACTCAGGCATTTCCTTTTTGATTTCAATGGCTTATTTTGTCTTCCCACTTTTTCTGCCTTCGGTCTTTCTTTTCTTTTTTTTTAACCCCCCTTTTTCTGCCTCTGGTCCCAGAGAGCACGGGACCACTGTCCTGCTGGGACAGGATGACAGTGCTGTTAGCATTCCCAGTGCCAGCTCTCCCCACATCTGTGCAGCCTTTGTCCTGAGCAGAGGAGGATTTGGAATGGTCTGCTGGCAGCGCCAGGGAGACTGGTGGGAAATGAGGGTCTGAGAGAGATGCCATGGGAGGGGAAAGGAACAGCAAAGGGGATTTGGAAACATTGTTGTGGGAAGCAAATTAAAGGGTGCATGTCACAAAGACAGATCATATATAACACAAACGCAGTATTGATGAGAAAGTCACATCGGCAGGACCTGGGGTGTCCAATGGAAGAGCCTACGGGCAGCAAGGTTGGAATTTGCAAAGCTTGAGCGCTCGCCACGATGTTCACTTTCTCATTTTGAAAGGTTTGTGAAGTTTTGCTTCCTTGCGCATTCCCTGGGCTTCGCTCGAATACTGATGTATTTGTCTCCTTAAAGGAATTTAATTTCCAGACCGTTTTCCGTATAGCACCGTCTTTTGGATCCATGTTTCAATTATGGCTCTTTCTCGGAAAAGAAAAAGTGATATTGTCTGGGATCTCAAATGATTTAAAAATGTCTTTTATTCATTCATTCATTAAAACATTCCAATTCTGTCCCAGGCACTTCTGAGAAACAATGTTACAGTAATAATCACTGATTGCTAACCTCTACTGTTTTAAATGTTTTAAATACATCAACACATTTAATTTTTACAACAACCCTACACAGGAAACTCTCTTCTCTATGTGACAGGTGGTGAAAACATGGTAAGGTTAGGTTACTTGCCAAAACGCATACGTATAGATGAAATGAATGGTCTGTGCCCTCCTATTCCCAGTACCAACAAAGGACATGAAACATGCCTAAACAGTGCAGGGTAGCTCCATGGGAATATTCACGCAGGGCTCAAGTGACAACTGCTACAGGTTCTAGAAGAGCAGCGATTGTTTTCATCTGGAAATTTCATGGAGAAATTTGCACTCATATTCCACCAGTAGGGATTCTACAGTTTTTTTCTGGTGCAGGTCAGCTGAGAGATGAAGTGTGAACATTTTAGTAAAATCTGGGAGGGACAGAAACGTAAGATTTCTTTTTCTATTCAGGGGACAACAATGAGTTCTCTGCTGACAATTTGATGGTATTCCTTCAAATTCCTTAGGGATGATGGCATAGTGTTCACCATCAGAATGTATGCATGTGAGTGTGTAAAATAAGCCCCAAACCCAAATATTGCCCACTGATATACATGGAAGGAATTCGGTCTTCTTTATTTTTTCTCTTATATTTTTCTCCTTTTCTCTTCTTTTTTAAAAAGTCATTGATGCTATTATTTATGCTTTCTTTTTTCTTTCAAGAGGATCTGTGTGGTCTTTGTTGGTTTTTGTCTCTCTGGTCCTCCCTCCTCCAAATCTTACACCCGTGCTACTAAACAACACAGGGTACTATTAAGCGACACAGTGTACTGTTCCAGCTCAGCTCCCGATTGGTCAGTGCGGGGCCAAACACGGAGGGAGACCGCAGCCTTGTGTTAGGCCTCTCCTGGCATCCACTCTTCCTGTTCCTTCCTCTGCACCCCCTTCCTTGCTAGCACTGTGCAAACATAGTCATTTTAAAGCCAGCTAAAAAATGATTAGAATATGTACCTGTGCAGTTAAAACTAGCTCCCCACTCCCAGCTACATGAGCTGGCTGCCGCCCTTCCCTCTTCTTGGCCAGTATTCAAAAGGTTCTGCTATTTGGGGATTATCTGTGTTGATGGAAGGATAAGGAAAATTGGGGTTAATTAAATTGATTATTTCAGAGCCATTCCCAAAACGTTTAATTGGAGTTTCTTTAGATATTAATTGAGAGCAAAATGTTGCTTGTTTTAGTATTAGCGCCTCTTCCTGTCACTCCTGCCAGCTGTGGAAGATTAAAGGGTGAGGCGGGAGGGTGACGAGCCCCGGAGGCGTGCCTGGCTCGCAGATGGGAGAATTGGCTCTGAATAATTCTGGGGTAGCGCATTTGTAGTGATTGGGGTCAGAAATTGCCAGGAAAAAAGTCCTTTTTCTCGTCCCCACCTTCATATTGTCAAACTACTGCTGTTCTAGCCCAAATAAAATGCTTCAGGGTCCCCTCACTAGCGGAGAGGCATAGGCCTGGGAGGACCAGGGACCCACTGTGGTGCAGCTCCAAGAGCCCTGAATGACAGTGCGGAATAAAGAAGAAAAGTGAATAAGGTCTCTGTTGCCTAAATTTTTGTGCAATTAGCAGTATTGATGGGAACAGAACTATTATCCTGGCGAGGCTAGGCTGCTCGTGTTCATGGAATTCTTTTCAAAATGAATGGCTTAGAATGTTTGCTGAAGGTGACAAGCCCTCTTTCAGAGGACGATTGGGTGCAGCAAGCCTTTTGCTCCTGATGTGGGGAAGGCCTTGTCTGCAGTTAAATAGGCCTGGAGTGCATGGTGCTTAAGATGTATACTTTGAGTCAACAAGTGGCTTCAAATGTAAGTGAGAATGAAGTGATGCTTTTATGTCATGGTCCTTCACTGATGTTCTGACTTCTTGATGTAGCGTGACCTGCTGTATTATGCCAGTGAACAGGACACTTAATACTATCTAAGCTTTGAGCAGTACCTATGGTGTGCCAGACACTCTTTTAAGTACATTGCCTGTAATAACTCATAAAACCTCATAACAACCCTATGAGATAAATATTATTATTGACTTTACATATGCAACAACCAAGGGACCGAGAGATTAAATAAACTTGCCCAATATCTAGTAAGTGGTAGAGCTGGGATTTTGAACCAAGGAGGGACTATTTACAGCCTAACTATGACCCTATACTACTTTGTACTTCTTTGGATGTAGGTGGTGAGTGGGGGAGGGATTATTATTCATGTTTTCTTACATCGTAGTGAGGAACAAAAAGGAGTGAGTTCAATTTTTGTTGAAATCTTAGTATATGGTAGGTGCTAGAGGGATACAAAAATAATAAAATATTCTTATGCTTAGGGATTTAGAATGGTTTAAGGAGACCAGGCATACATTTGAAAAGCAAATGCATACTAAAAGGGTAGAACCAAGTTAGTGATATTTTTTCTTTTTCTTTTACATACTAGTCCTTGTCACAAATAAGTGTTATGGGAATTCAGAGAAGGGACAGATTTCTTCCATCAAAGATCATCTTTTCAGAAGATCTTGCCTCAGACTGGGCTTTAAAGAACATATGAGATTTAGTTGTGTGGTTAGACAAAGAAGGCTGTTTTGGACAGGAAGAGTGAAGGCTTAAGCTCTTAGACCTGGGAAAGCCTAAGAAATATATGGTTATTTGTACAGTGACCAGTTTAGCTTTTCTGAAAAATGGAACCTTGGGAACAAATTAGGAAGGGTAGTTCCAAGTGAAAGACTGTGAGCCTCAATGTTTAAATACTTGGGAGTAAGCTGTGTGTATGATGTATTAGGAACCTGGGAATCTAGATGATATAAGACCTTATTTTTAATCTTTCTGAGTAACAGTTTCTGCATGCTAATTGTGTCCCAGGCAGAGGCTGGTTGGAGGTCTATTTGTCAAATAGCACAAATAGGAAAAACAGATAGGAGAGACAATGCAAGGGAAGGCTCACCGGTCTGAGTGAACAGCAGATGTGAAAGAGAGGAGGATGGTTTAGCTCTTAGACGAGGAGGAGGAGGATTGCGAAGTCCCGTAACATCTCAGTCACCTTCTGCTTGGCCAATGACTTCTCTTTAGCCAATGGTTAAAAAGTCATAGCCTCTTCTTCCTTTCTTCTTATGTACAATAAGTTGATTTTTAATAAATATTTAGTGAAAATTGTTACCAATACAGAGAGCCAATCACCAGGGTGATATTTTTTAAAGACAAAAATACTCAAAAGCAAGAACCATGTTTGGCACTTCCTAGATTATTTATTCATTAATTCAACCAATATTTAAGCATCTTCTTGGCACCAGGCTTTATGCTAGGCACCGAGGAGTGACAGTGGTGGGCAAAGCATAGGCCAACATGCCAAGGGGCTTACTAGAGTCTAGCTAAGGAAGGAGACAAATCAGCAAGTGATTTAAAAATGGTTACAAGTGTCATGATTAGTATTAATATGATCATGTTATTATGTATCCCCACTTGAGATGGTCCCAATTTGGATGATAAATTATTTTACCACCCAACTATAGGAAACAGGATCAGTACATAAAGTGAAGAATTATGTAGATAAAGTGTTTAATACAATATTTGGAGTGGAGTCATAGAGGGCTTGATGAAAAAAATATGTCTTACCTGAAACCTGCAGGCTGAATCGGGCCAGGGATTGCAGGGAAGGACACAGTGGTGGAGAGGCATAAGGGTGGACGTTCTAAG
This sequence comes from Lepilemur ruficaudatus, assembly GCA_963574885.1. Lineage (NCBI taxonomy): Eukaryota > Metazoa > Chordata > Mammalia > Primates > Lepilemuridae > Lepilemur > Lepilemur ruficaudatus. The sequence continues at coordinate 16,276 of CAUYRT010011042.1, read as the reverse complement.
CAGCGTTTGCCTGTTGAATGGGTTAGTCAACAAATAACACGTGGTAAAAGGGCAAACTCACAGAACATTTCAATTCTTAATGATGCATCTGTAATCATTTAATGTGTATATATAACATTTATTCCTGGTCTTGGAGGGGAACCTTTACAAAAAGTAAATTTTAAAATAAGGAAACTGAACTAGATGGTACGTATGGTGTCTTACAGCTTTAATATTACACGGGTAAGGCCCCATCCCAAACAGCCTGCGGCTAGAGAAGGAAAGTCCTGGTTCTTATAGTCCACCTAGTTGGCCCCTTTCTTTCTCCTTAGCCACTCAGTTATTTTTCCATTATTCTATTTCAATTCATTTTATATCTTCAGCTCGATCGAAAGCTTCTTGATGGCAGAGACCACATCATTCTTTTGTATCTACCATGCTGTTCATATGGCTCGTGGAGATTGGGAGACTGGGGATGAGGAGATGGAGGGATCCTTTCATTCTTCTTTTTGTCTTATTACTCCTGTCACCAAATATAGTTTTTACTCAACTTTCAAGGCATTTTAATGCTGTGGCTATAGATTATCTGTTAATGGTTAGTTATTGAGCTTATTTTTGACAGACGTGTCACTTTCTTCTTACTTAGGACCTTCCGAGTTATTGGATATGGCAGACAGCGAAACGTGAGTGTTGCCTTTCTTTACGTAGTCCAGATTATTTTCTTCAGAACATATCTAGGAAAAGACTGTGGTCTATGGGGACTATTATAGGCACTATCATCTGATTTTAACTTCATTGACTAAAATTCCACTTTCAACTGTATTTATAACTATGCAAGGCTAATCTTGTAAATCGAAAATTACACAGTACAAATTGATTATGCGTCATAATGCTTGGGTGCATAGTCAATGCTATTCATCTGTTAGAACTTCCTACAAGGAAGGCACTTCTGCACTGGTGCATCTTGGACTGCTGACAAGTCTAAAAAATACATTTGCCTTTTTGTGTGCCCGTCACATTTATTCTTCCTCAACTGGGATTTGTGATAAAATGAAGCCCTACTGTCCCCGCAAGACATCCTTTGCAGGTAATCACACTTCTCTCTAGTCTAGAACGGGACAAATTATGGAAATTATGTACCGTCACTGGAGCACCAAGGGCATAGTAACTCCAGTCATTTTCTGTGCTCTGTGGTTCAGTTGAGGAACCCTGGTTGAGAAGGTCATCAGCTCTGGGAAGGAGCCTAAATGGATAATGTTTGTTTTCAACCTTTATTCCTATGACAGCAGAATAGCTACTGGTCCTTAAACAGGAACAAAGGAAGGCTATACAACTAACCCTGAATGCCAAATGGGAACCACTAAAGAACTTCAGAGAAATTTGAAAGGGGCTAAAGGTGATGGGGGTGGAGAGGGATGAGGTGTGAGTAGCTAAGTGGGTGGGAGCAGGAGTAGGAGTGAAGAGTGGAGACCAGTGAGGAGCAGTAGCGCGGCGAGTCGCCAGGCATGGAAGAAGCGGTCCCCTGCTCCGTGGGGCTGCTCCACACACCAGCACATCCCGCTGGCGAGACTGGAAGTGCTGCTCTCACTTACCCAGGTTGCCTTCCGTAAGGGCTGTGATTGATTTTTCATGAAACGCTTTGGGGCTCAGAATGGGAATATCCTCCTCCCTGTACTGCCTGTCAGGGGTGGGGAAATGGGCACTTTCCCTTGTCCTCTTCCCACACTGAGTGGCTGGCCTCAGGCCTGCTGCCTACTGGGGAGACATTTGGCGCTTGAGCTCTCCCAGAGTCTCACTGTGCCTGTCACATACCCTCCCCAACTGCCCCTCCTTCCGCCTGCCACTCACACAGTTCCCAGAGTGGGTAGAGCAGAGTGGGTGTTGGCCTGGTTCTTTGAAGTTGGGTTCCCAGGGGGCTGTTCCTCTGAAGGCCCAGTGGTGGTCTCCCAAGTGCTGGGTGATGTGTCTGAAGGGCCCATGGTTCTCCACGCTTCATCTGGTGCCCTTCACGCTCTGCCCAAATGGAGGCACAGAGAGAATTGCATTCAGACACACACCTACACCATCAGTCTATTTATTAGTGCCAGTGAATATAACCTAAATCAAGCATTAGTAGTTTAAAAAAAAAATCACTAAGCCTAGTAAACCAACATTGTTAGAAAAGAGGCTGGAATCAGATATTACAGTCTAACAATATGTGATGATACGCAAGGAATTTTTAGACACCCCTCTGCCCACCTGTCCCAAATGTACCCTGCTGCCAAGGTCTCAGCTGCCTGTAGGGAAAGAGGCTAAGGAGCTCCCAACATCAGCAGCGTGGGCAGGGTACCGTCCCCTTACCACTCTCTGCTGCCTCCAACCCCTTTATGGGTGGTTTCCCATTTCATCTTTGATTTAGGGGTGAGACTGCTCTGCACAAGGCTGCCTGCCAGCGGAACCGGGCTGTGTGCCAGCTTCTGGTGGATGCGGGAGCATCTCTGAGAAAGACGGACTCCAAGGTAACTCGATGAGTGAGTGCAAGCATCCTCCCACTGGGCGAGATCGCGGGCACCGTTGCCTTCATTTGTGACCATAGTACAGGCATCCATTCTGTGCTTATGGAAGTGCCTGGGGCTTTGGAAAAAGGAGGAAAAAATAGAGTGCTTCATTTAGAGAAACTGCAGTTTAAATGTATAAGCACAAAGGGAGGTTGTGTGCTTGCCTATGGAGCTTCATAAACCTCTGAACGTGCTGGCCTTGGGACTTCAGGGCTGTCGTGATGAACGCCAGCAGCTGAGTCAAGGGGAGGTGAGGCCCAAAGCCCTAGGAGAGGGGTCAGGACCCCTTTCAAAGACTTTGGTCTGATTACTGAGAAACCCTTTGGGATTTCTCCTTCAGGACTTAATCTAGTGTAGTATAAAGTCTATGATTTATATTGCCCTGTGTATGGGTGCCAAAGTGATTCCCTATTGGCTCCAAGGATGGTGAGTCCTGGCTTTGAGATAGTTATAATCTTAAATCTGATACATTTATGTAGTTCTATTTTTCAAAAAAGTTTCTTTCCATTTGTTTTCTTATTTCCTAAAAGTTACCTCACAAATGAGGTAGGGTGGGAATTGTAGTCATTGATAGGTGAAGAAATAAAACCTAAAGAAAGTTAAATATGACCTTGGGCCAGTACCTGAGCCCAATCCAAATTCAGCTCTTGGACTATCCGGTCCAGTGTTGGTCCAGTGTTGCTTTAGCTACTCGATTGTTCTCATTTGGTGACAGAATACCCTACTGCCCCAGCACGATGATGTGTGACAACAGGAGCAAAGTTGGATTTCACTTATAGTTTGAATAATCTGCTGTGTTGCCACACAGCGATACCTACAGCATTGTGGCTTGAAATGTGGCTGGTTTCTCTGCAGCAGAAGTTATGTAAATCTGGATTCAAAGTGTGCAGCTATTTTAGTAAGATGGCAGTGAGGCCAGAAATTGATAGTGTGGCACGTACACCAACCTTGAGTAGAAAGCGCCAGCAGGCAGAGCTGAGGCCTCAGGAGATGCTCTGTTTAGGAGGACTGAGATCGGCATATGAGTCATTTCAGTTTACAGAGAGCACCCAAGAGAAAGGGTTGAAAGATGGGGCAAAGCAGTTGTAGCTTAGGAGAGTTCGCCTAGGACTCAGAGGGAGAAAAACAAGAGTGGGAAAGAGAAGAGTTTACACGGAAGATCAACCCCATAGAGGATCCTGGTGAGCTCTGAGAGTTCCAAAGCACCCTGGGTAGACTCCCAGAAAGGGCCAACCATGCAACTGTAGAGGGTTGCAGAGAAGAATTTTAATATGTAGATAAGGTCTTCATTAAGCAGGTACTGAGTAATCTAGGTTTTGGGCTAATGAATGTAGCCATGACACAGCTAAGTGACTCAGACACCTATTTAATGGCTTGAGCTCCATTAGACTGACTTACATGATGAGAATATGCCTACGTGCAATTTTGCCCTGGGGCTTTCTCAGACAGCACGCTGTGAAAAATAACTTTGTCTCCCGAGTGGTCCTCTCTTTCCTCTCTGAGCCCACTGCGTTGCACAGAATTCTCCACTTCCCTGGCCAGCTACCAACGTCCTTGCTCTCTGACTGGTCCCCAGCTGCCTCAGTTCCTCTCTAGGCATATCAGACACACTTGAGCTGTGTCCTGGTTTCTAGCTGGTCTGTTACCTGCAGACTAGCTCATTGGCTATATTACTTCAAGTGTCATATTCTTCCCAGATGGTATTTGTGTTCAGGTGTTTTGATGTTTAACCTGACTGAGAAACACACACCTGGTGAGCAGGATTGGTGGGAGCCAGGCTGTGGGCGAGGGTGGGCCTTGTGGGACCACTAAGGCCACAGCAGGACAGCTGCCTATTTACTATACAAAGGCCAGTCCTGTGCTCAACTCAGATAATGGCAAGAAGGGGAGGACATGCATGAAATAGAGGACAAACCAACCAGTCGCCCTTTTTGATCTTTCTAAGTTTCTGTATCAGATAAACGGACTCAATGTTCTTTGAGATTTCTTCCTGTTTGAGGTTGTGTATGTGTGTGCGGTTTTCAAAATGCAAATAACTTTATTATTTTTGTGATTATAAGTATAGTATATCCTCACATAGAAAACTAGCAATGTAGAAAACCATTCACACAAAAAAGCAGAAACAAAAATCATTGGAAATCCCACAACCTAGACCTAAATACCGTTCAGTGTTTAATGATTTCTCTTCTCATGTTGATGTGTCGATTTTTCTCTCTCATTTTCTTTTTCAACTAAATGAAGTCATACGATATATGCTATTGTATAACTTAATTTTCACTCAACATTATGTTCTAGAGATCTTACTATATGAAGTAAGATAGTTACCTTTTATTTCTTTTTAGGGATTCTTTAATTTTGCAATTCTGTAACTTGATGCTAGGTTAAAGCTGAATATGATAATTATAACTGAATTTTCTCCTGGAATGCTTTGGAAAGAAGCAGTATCCTGAGAACTTCTCTTATTAGAGAAAAAGTTCCTTAGAAATTAACTCAAAGGCCCACCTCGGCCACCTCTCTGAATATTTGGAAGCTGTGAATTTCAACCTCATTATTATGGAAGTCAAGATAGTCTACTAAGGCTGTAAACAAGTTGAAGAAAAATTATTATAGGAACTTTAAGCTAGTGGTTAAATCTTAAACCCTGATTAAATAAGTAAAATTTTAGAAAGCTTCTAGAGCCATTATTTCTTCCCTTTTATCATTTGCTTCATACACCCCGGTAGGCTACTTAGAGCAGGTGGAATTGAGGTCAACGGTATCTGTTGGGATAGCTGAGACGGAGGTCGAGAAGTCTTTGATAGTTTTTATAAAACTTGTGTGCATTTGTACATGGAGCTATTCCTTTGGTACAAGGATCATGCCTCTACCCTTTCCTTAGAACTTAATATAACTTACTATAACTTTTTATAGATAGATAACTCTATCTAGTATAAATAGATAAAACTGTATCACTTAACAAAAATTAGAAAGTTCAAGGAATGTTAAGTAACACCTATAAGCATTGGAAAGCATGGACACTCTCCCTCCTTTTACTGCTGACTTCTATTAACTGGCCTCATTTAAAAAATATCAAAGGGGTGTGTGTGTGTATGTGTGTATGTACACAAATGTACAAAAAGCAGTATAGTAGGCTGTAAGGAATTATGTGATCATTTAAAATGTTGATGTAGAAGGTTTAATGACATAAGACATTTATGATATATTATTAAGTGAGAAAGTTTATATAACAGTATGTAAACAAAATGAGAGGCTTTTTTCGTCATAAAGACTGCTTTATTGGTGGCAGTTAGTACAAGTCCGTAAATATTGATCCCCAAAGAAGAGCTCAGTTATTTGTCAGATTACTGATCCATAGAGAGCTGAATGAAATTGAACCGAGTGATTGCTGGGATGACTGAAGTCATCCTGCTTCTTGAAGAATAAAGCCACAGTCGGCTGATGTATGTCACATGCTGTTCCACCAACCGTCAGAACCATGGTGGCTCCATACAGGAAGACATCCATTATCCCACCCGTTTGATGCGCTGGAATTCCATTATCCTCCTGAAACAGCTTTTGTTTCTCTGGAACTTCATTTTCCAAATGCCTGTGTGAAGCAGAGCTTATGGTCCTCTGGACAGTTGGACCAAGACCCAACAGATTCTGCAGCATCTCGGCTCAGTCACTGCCCACCAACCGCGATAACTGAACGCCGGGAATGAAGATCGCAAAACGTCGTTTCATTTTTGTAAAAATAATTATGCATGGAGATGTAATAGAAAAAGACAAAAGTGTTTACTCAGTGGAAGATTAACAGTGGTTGTCTTAGTTTAGAGGAATGATTGATAATTTTTATTTTCTCCTTTGTGCTTTGCAACTCCCCCAAGATTTTTTAAATCAACATCCATTATTTTGTATTCAGATGTCAACTCATTTTTTGGAGAGATGAAGTAGCCGTAAATTGGGGAGGACTCAACTGAAGACTTTGAAAGCAGAAAAGAAAACCTTTCAAATTGTTTTTGATGATCTTTTCCTTTCAGTTTCTGCTCGGTGATTCCCAGAGTTGAGTATGATGGAAAAATCCTAATCTTGAGATGCAAACACCTGCTTCCCTATTTTTTCATTGAATGATTTCTATCTTCCTTCCTCCAGAAAGGATCTGTGTCCCAAACTCACTAAAGCCACACTGTTTCCTCTTGTATACTCAGACCCTGTGAACTTCTATTTCCTTAGATGTAAACCCCACCTGTCAAAAGTGATAAACTTTTTCTCTTTAACCTTACCAATCCCACGTGTTCGATATAATGCATACATATGATAATAAATTTGAAAGTGTCTTGTGAATTCTAAAACACCAACACCAATGGAAGGATTCCTATTAGCAAGTAATCTTTGGGTAGCTCTGTTGCTGTGATTTTTCTTTCTTTTTTTTTTATCTCACACTGAGTGTTTGTGTCTCTTTCCTTTTCACTATTAACCTATAGGGTAAGACTCCTCAAGACAGAGCACAGCAAGCTGGGGACCCAGATTTGGCTGCTTACCTAGAAAGCCGTCAGAACTATAAGATCCTTGGCCATGAGGACCTGGAAACTGCTGTTTGACCCTGGTAGATGGACAAGGAGAACATGAGCAAGCATATCACCTATGCCCTCCCGGTGATCGGGCAGCGCCCCTGGAAGAAGCTGATGGAATCCACATATCTGTCTCTCTCCTGCAAGAATCTATCTGAGACCATGCCACCAGTTTTTAAGGGCTACCACTATGTACAACAGAACATGATAGCCCATTGAGAAAGAGGCAGGGTACCTGGAGATTTGTGGAATCCAGTACGAGTTCCACAAAATTTGATCCTTATTGCTTCCAGCAAGTAGCATGAACTTCTGTGTTCACCTGTATAATTTATTTTAAAGATTCAAAGGATGTTCGTATTAATGGCACTGCTCCCTCCTCCCCTATGCATTCATTTTTCCACTGTACCACACAATTCTACTGTAACTACCCATCAATTTTAAAAAATATGTTATTATTTCTTCTCTTTACATTCAGTCTCCAAAGACCACAAGATTGTCTGAAGGTTTTCTAAAACCCTCTGGAGGTCCTGCAGAAATATAACTATAAAACCACTTCCATTTCCAAGACGAAATATATCAAGACTACTTAGTGACTCTTTGCATGTCCCCACCCTCGCCCACCCGTTTCATTACACAGGAGCTGGGAAGTGCCACATGGATAATGTCAACTTGTGTGCTATATCTCTGAGGTGTGGTGAGGTGGCATGGGAGTTGTCTGTGCTTGGCGGTACCTCAGAGAGGTAACCCAGGGGTCGGCCCGGGCTGCTGGGCTGTAGTCCATAGCCTTGCAGGACTGGTTCCGCTTGGGCTGTTTGTACAGCTCCGTACTGCCTATGTGTAGCCATCTTTGCCTTTTGCTGCAATAGAGACGAGCAAAGGATTCAGCAGAGGCCCACAGCTAGTTTGCAGAACCACTCAATTTTAAGTGCTGTTTAAATTGCAGAGCAGAAAATGGTGTGTGGGAACTGTGGTTACAGGAAATGGAGCACTCTAACGACGTTTACGTCTAAACTTTGTTGAGTGATAATAGAAAGCAGCCTAATTGACTTGAAAAAAAAACAACAACAGCAAGAGCAAAAGTAGCAACATATGTCAACGTATGCCACTTAAGCAAGAAGACAGTCATTGGAATGTTGCACAGAGGCTAATAACTTTAGACTCTTGGATGCAGTAGTGAGAGGGGCCTCATTTTAGGTTTTTCTTCTGGATTTTTGGTTTTCATTACTCCAAGTGAGCCTTGACCCAAGGACAAAGCCTTGTTGAATAAGTTCCACTGCCAGATTTCTGGGATGTTTGGATCTTTCTGTTGGATGCTTCAGCTATTACTTGTCAGGCCCCAAGGTCATATCTGATAACCCCATTTTCCATGTGTGGGGTACTCTAATATATTATTTTCCCCTCCCAGAGAGTTCTTAGTGCAAACCACTGGGGGAATCTAGCCAGAAATGTCCGTCTGGTAGTGGAATTGCGACGTTTAATCCTGCCACGGATTGGATGGTACTTGAAGGTACCTCTATAAGGGACTCTATGATAACTGAAATATCAGAAGCAAAAAGTCTTCTAACTTTCTGTCCAAATATCTATTTGCCTTGGGTATAAGTCAAAAATAAAAGCGAGTGTCCAAGGATTTTGATTTTGGCTAAATCTGATGTCTCCTGAGCTTATTTCTATTTTGCTCTTGGACACAGCGAAGTGCTTTTCTAGTGTTTGTGCATGTGATTGTTTCTCCACACTTACTTTAAAGGTCTGGTGGTGACATTTTGCATATCTGAATCACATTTTGGTCACGTATCGCCATTTTGAAAGTAGTGCTATGGGGGTATACTATGTTACGTAGGAACAGCTTTTCAGTGGATGGGGGTTTTATTTCCACAGTCTCTCCATGGTCATTTCAAAGTAAAATTTTTGGCATTATTTCCAGCTGTGGGAGAATGGGTTTGTTGTGATTATTTCCATATATTAGTCTCAGAAATGGAACTATCTTTTGGATTTCACAGAGAGGGAAGTAGGGCCTATAGTAGATTGTTTCCAGAAGCTGAAAAAAAATATGCTCCAGGAGAATTTAATCACTGCACTTCTGCTGGGAGTTTTTTTTTTTTTTCCCCAGTTGGTGGGGCTGTCAAGGCAATGTTGTGATGACAGAAATATAATCCTTGAAACAGACTGGAATCTCTCTTCAAGTAGTACCTTCCATTCCCTGTACTGAGCCACACAGTTGGCCAAGCAGTCGGTTACTCAGACTGCTACTGCTGGGATGAAGGACTTTATTTTCATCAAATACTGTCTCACATTTCTCTGTGAATGCTAAATTTTCCAGAGAAAATTTAGGGTACAGGTGGCTATGAGCCAGTTCAAATAGCTCCAACTGAGGACACGAATAAATCCCTGGCATGAAAAATGATGAGGGACTGACTACTATAAAGGTCTTGGTGGATTTGGAAATTGTGCCAAAATTTTTAAAAAGGCATTAGAGTCCTACATTATCGATGAGGAGTGTGATATATGATATATCTTTGAAAAAGCAAAAACCTCTAGAACTTGTGCTTTCCAAAAAAAAGTGAGCAGAACAATCACATGTTTAATATGGTTTCAACATTAAATCATCTCCTGTAGCACTTTTTTTTTTTTCCTTTTTAAATTGGTTACTGTGTGTGACAGTCCTGGGCTTTAGAAAGAGCTGAGGTCTTATGTATCTCAGCCTAAGTGTGTTGTATCCCTTTAATAGCCTATCTGGAAGCATACAAGCAAATGGTCTGGTCCTGGTCTGAAAACCCATATAAACTTTAACAGATGTAAAACTACATACCTATAGAAATATCATTTCTACAAAGCCTACTGAGACAGTAGGAGCATCTGGCTTAGCCGGCTCCACTGTGTTTGGCCCTTCGTGTCATGGCACCGTCTGCTCTGGGATTTTGTTTTTAGATTACGCTGATAGAGGGATGAAAAATGAGGAGTTATTAAAAGGCAACATTCTGTAACCTTAAAGGCAGTCATTTTTGCAAACTTATGTTCCAGTGTTGCACATTTAAAGAAATAGGACACAGTTCATCTGTGCTTTATCACATTTGAAGACTTGATAAAGAATAGAAGATTAGTAAACCAGGAAGGATATAAACACCATGACTAGGAATTTCGCTTTGAGAGTTCACGTTTCCTCTCTAGAGGTGTGATAACCAAAACCAGCACAAGTTGTGACACAGAATTTCGCGGGCAGATGCACAGCCATGAAATGAGTGACGACCAGGGGAAAGCCTCGCACAGCCCATAGACACATCTTAGAAAATGTGGCACAGCAGTTTCATTTTATTACATGTCAATTTTATTAATTAATATTTAGATTTTTTTTTAGTTATAAAGATGGCACACACTTTGCATAAAAAGTTTTAATACCACAGATGAGTATCACGTCCAAAGTCAAGGCATTTGTCTGTACTGGTGTTGTGTCCCACTCTCCAGAGATAAACAGTGTTAATGCTGGTAAACATTGTTGCGTATACGTTATATCAGAAATACTCCATTCATACACAAGCACATATCCATGTATATTCACACACATACACAGAACTTTCTTTGTAGACATATATGTGTATATCTACTGTACACCCATATATTGCATAGGTTTAGAAAAGAGAATAATTTTAAAAGACTGCTAATCATCAGTATATGTATAGTTAAGACCAACAGGCAAAGATAGATAAGGTAACAGAGAATTTTCATTTATTTTTTGCTTCCATTATTACTCAGCTTAGTTCTACCCCTGCATCACTATAACTGCACATGGCATTTGCTGCTGCCTGTGTCATCAAACCCATGACCACACATTCTTGTAATTGTTTATGTTGCTTTTCATGAAGCATGAAAGCTATCTTAGCCCAAGACTCAGCCGTGCTATTTTTGGAATTCAAGTAAAGATGAGTTCCTCCCTCTGTGATGCTTACACCACTTTGCGGGGCTGAGTTTACAAAACTAACACTCAGTAGGTTGCTTCATGATATTTAATTAGGGCAAGCTACTGCCGGGAAGGTGTTGTAACTTGGATGTAGGGTAGGGTCTGAGCAGCTTGTCTTCCTTCCAGTAGGAGTAGTAATGAAATCACTGGGAACAGCATGAAATTGATATTTTGTTCAATTATGCTATTTAAAAATAAAAATAGTATTTTGTTAAAATAGCTCATCATAACCACCAAATAAAACTACTACTTGCTCTACTTAAATGAATTATGTTCATTTTAGGGGGAAAAAGTAGAACAACATCTATTAAATTAGCTTTCTGATTAATCTTTAACATTTATTTAGTATAAAATCACTTCTGTCCACATCTTAATAGAATCTCTCAATTCTTCTCACCGTGCATTTCATACTCAGCTGATTAGAAGTCCTGCAGTTCTTTCTCTGCCTAGCTTCTCGGACTGACTGGGGCCCCACCTTTTTCTGGGTCCCAGTCATCTCTCATCTCTTATCTGTCTAATTTTCTGGCTACAACAGCTCTGCTCTTGGACTGTCTGTCACTACCGTCGATAATTTTGTCATACAGCTAACAAATTCTTCCCCAGATACTGTGCTCAAAATGGATCAAAATGACATTACCCTCTGGGGCAAGTATCCATTTTGCCCAAATGACAAATACATGTCCACCGACCTCGATCACCTTATAGGATTATGGCAAACATGATTCTGAAAAATAATCTGTCAGGTTTAACAAATATCTGTCTTTGTCATATGAGAGTCCACAATCATGGCTCCTGCTTCCACAACCAATGATGTAAGCAACGTGTCCCGTGACATCACCTGGAGGACTAGATGGTGTATTAATATACTCTTTACTCCTCAGGGTCAGCTGTGGATTTTTAGGCTGTCTCCCCACAGTTCAATGAGAAAGCTAAAAATAACTAAGCAAGGAGTAGTACCCATGGACGTGCTCTCCCGGGACAATGAGATTAAGTGAACTGGTCCCAAAAAGAAAGCAGAAAAAATAATTGTTAGATTATTGAATCATACATTTTAAGTAAAAATTTCAATATTGGATGATATCCCCATGATGGATAGATTCCAGAATCTATTTATATATGTATTCAGTCATTATACATGCAATCATATATTCATGAATCAATCATACATGCATATATTTAATCATTTATTTGAGACATATTTATCACTCTGATGCAGGCGCCATGCTAAGGATATAACAATGAATGCAATAGACAAAACTCTTGACTGCATGGAGCTGGAATCTAGGAGAAAATACAAATTCCACTGTGATAAGTTCTGTGCAGAACTCCAGGGTACCCACTATGTGCTGGAAGCTCAACCAAGGCTTTATTGTACCAGCCCCTCATTAGCCAGCAATGTTTTAGTTCTATGAAAACAAGTATTAACTAGGGAAAAATAATGATAGTTTGTCTTTCCATCTTCTTGGAGTCTTGGTAGTGTTCTTGAAAATGTGTTTGAAATGAAGACTTTAAGATAAGACATAGAACACTACTAAATGACAGCTAAGACTAGTTTATTATAGCTCTCAGGACAGATCTGGAAACAATAAACGTAATTTGCAGTGGGTTTTGACTAAATATAAAGAAAATGAGGTATAAATATCATCTAATAGTGCAGTGAGCATCCTTTCGGAGTTATAAACTTTTAGCCCCGGGAGCATTTAAATAGAGGATACCTGACAGAGAGCCTTGAGGGGTGTTGTGATTAGGGACGTGTGATTTGAGGGGATTGGAATTAGATTCTATGATTTTTCAAAATTTCTTTGAAAATGGCTTTGGCTTTGTTGAATGGCAGGATTTCATTTTCAAAAACTCATTAAAATCTTTATTTTTAATATTTAAAAGATCACTTTATAAGTGAGAAGTTTAAAATCTTTTGGAGAGGGATGGCCTTTAGTTATCATTTAAAAAAATTTGAAACCAACTAAGCATGAATTTAAGAGCTAGTGAAAAGAAACCATACTAAGAGGTGTAACTTAATTCAAAATACTTCTGGAAACATTATGGATTTTGATGAATATTCTTAGGCCTTGTTAAGTAAAGTCCTATTAGAAATCTATCTTACTGTCCATCCAATATAAAAAAGTGCAGGGATTTGATATTCTTAGAATCAAGTGTAATCTAAAATAACCACAGAAGAAAATTCTGCTAAAAGATATTTTGGAGCCAAGTAAATGTACATGAAAGGTAATCATGGAAAATTTCTTGGCTTCTGCTACCAGCATGGTAATTACAAGAGATGACCTACTCATGGAAATAGAAAAATGAAAAATGGTGATCCAGGTTTTCCCCCAGCTTTCAAAAGTTCAATATTTTGAGCCAAGTGGCATTCTGAAATGGGACACTTTGGTGGTTGGAAAAAGTGAAACCATCTTATTTCTCAACCCTTTAGTGAAATACACATATAGTTTTCACGATTTAATAGCTTAAACACTCAGATCTGTACTGTTTATTCATAACAATTTCAGTAATTTTTAAAATATTAGTGCTTAAACATTCTGATGCACCTCCTGATGCTTTTGAACTTCAGTACAACCCCATGAGGTGGATAATGCAGATAATATACTTTAGAGCAATGGATTAAACTTGCACAAATTCATACAGTGAGTGCTAGAACTGCAGCCAGAACTGAGGTCTTCAGAAATTAAAGGTTAACATGTTTTCTAAGTAAATAATTTTCCACCATTGCCTTCGAGGACGTTTTATATCAATTGTTCAGATTTCCATAGCATAAAAGGCGGCTCCATGAAAAAAATATTCACCTAAGATCTCATAGCAAGAGATGGTTAGAACCGTGGGGGAGTGTAAAATCAAAAACTCTTTGCTATCAGAGAGCGGTTTGTCAGTTTCCTATTTCAAGGAAAAATGGTCAAATGTTTGGATACCAGGGTAGATTTCATGGGAAGAAATTAACAGTAAGAGTTAATGCCTTTTCTACCTTATTTGTGATTCTCAACATTTAAAAAATGTTGGTACTATTTTCCCTTATTCTTTGAAGTGACTATTAGAATGACATTATTACAAAATGTTGCACCAAAAAGTGTTGAAAATGGACCTGACATTCAAGACTCTATTGCTTTAAGTTTATGGGTGGGTATGCAAACTGAGTTTATCGTATATAGTCAAATACAGAGAGGTCTAATAGACCTATGAGAAATTATGCTTTACTTGAAGTGGAAAGAATAAACAGGCTTGAAATATCCTTCAATTGTGAATCTCCTGTTTTACAAGGGACATCTATCAGCAGATTGGTGAATATGTCAAAGAAGGATGTTTGAGCTGGACACGAGAAAAAATTGAATTAGGAATAAGAATGTTTAGAGATGATAGGTTAAATAGGACTGTTAGATCCAAGTTCTCTGGGGCAAACAATTTGCAGAATCAAACAAGGACAGAAGAGACCAAGAACATAAATGAAAAGGAGGTAGCTTTATTATCAATATAAGGATTTATTTTTTCCTCAACTTTACATCCAGAAAAACGATAGGGTTTTCTGAAAAGCAGAGGGAAATTACCACTACTAGTGGTTCTTCTAGTATTTAAGTGAAGATCGAACAACCAACTCAGGGGTCATACAGAAACAAATCCTTAATTGTCCTTACTTGTAAGGAATCTTGGACTGAAAAAAACTTTGATATTTTCCAGGTTTAGATTTCTGTGATTTTAGACTGGAGCAGAACCCAGAGTCCATTTTTTCCCCCAGATTTGTACCAAATAGAGGACAATGAGGCATTTTTGTGAAAACATCAGTCATTGTAAATCCATCCCAAATCACTTATAAGCAGGGATTTCACAACTCTAAAAATTTGCTTTGTTTACAGGGACACACACACGTGCACACGTGTGCACACACACATTTTACCAATTACTGGCTGGTCTTCAAATCTCCTGAAAAAGATGTGTTTCCACTAAGGCAAAAAGATTACAAATTCAGTAATTAAAGTGAAAACAAAGGATTTAGTATTCCTTTTCCTACGTACTACCCGTTTGTTGTTTGGAGTATACAGTCAGGACTGGAACTTAGAGAAGAGACTGAGAATTTCTATATTTTCTGGTAATAAAGAGGCATGGAGGCACTTTCTATAACTTTTTGTCATTAAACAAGACTTGACCTGATATCACTGGGCTGATGTTTCTGTAGTATTTCTGTCTAAGAGGATTATAGTTTTAATTGCTCATCTTCCCTTATTTCCGTAACGATAAGGCCCGAGTGCCCAGATTTCAAGTTTGCTGGCTGGGGGAGGAAGTCACTCAAGGTGAATTTAGGAAACAGGCCCACATCCAGAGTCTTGCTCAGAGAGCTACTTCCACTCCACCTTCTCCCCTGCCCTGCTCCTTGCTCCTGGCTTGGGAAGGAAAAAGAAGAGCAGAGTTATGAGTAAAGGGAAAAAAAAGATTCTCAAGAGTAGTACAATAAGAAACTCTAGTCTTAGCACAGATTCTCATAGCAACTCACAAATAAATGATATATACTCTCAGCAGATATTGCCCTACATGAAAATCAAACTCAGAAAATAGAGAAAAATATTAAACTTGTTCAGGTAGCTTCAAGGAGTATTAGTGGTGACATTTTCAACTTATGTATCATAGAAGAATTAGATTATGTGTGGAATTTAAGGAGAAACAAGTTCAGCTAGTAGAACTTTCTAACAGAGCTCTCCAAAGGACAGGATTGGCTTTTTTGTGAAGGATTTTCCTCAACTAGTTATAGGAAGTTAGACCTGTCCACAGACTTGTGCTGGTCTATGATAAAATTTGAGAAAAATAAGGAATATTGAAGGAGTCCCCCCCTCCTACAAATCTGTTCACTTCTTAAAAATTCAGACAATGACCTTGCTATTTTGGAGTTTAAATATAACCTTTCTTCTTAAAATGACAGATTGAAGAGATGTTTACAAATTGCCTTTATTTGTTAAAAAAAAAAAAAGAAAAAAAATACCGATGACAGCCCCTAAGTCAGTTTACCCTAGTTTGTGTTGCAAATCTGTAGGTAATTCTCACACATGTGTTGGTGAGATTTATCACTTTTAAGATACCTTCTAACCTTTTTTTTTTTTTTTTGAGACAGAGTCTCACTCTGTTACCCAGGCTGTAGAGTGCCGTGGCATCAGCCTAGCTCACAGCAACCTCAAACTTCTGGGTTCAAGCGATCCTTCTGCCTCAGCCTTCCGAGTAGCTGGGACTACAGGCATGTGCCACCATGCCCGGCTAATTTTTTT
>CAUYRT010011038.1:0-36665 GCA_963574885.1 Lepilemur ruficaudatus | reverse complement strand
TCTTTTTCTTTTTTTTTTTTTTTTTTTTTAGAAAGAGTCTCACTTTGTTGTCCTGGCTAGAGTGCCGTGGCGTCAGCCTAGCTCACAGCAATCTCCAACTCCTGGGCTCAAGCAATCCTTCTGCCTCAGCCTCCTGAGTAGCTGGGACTACAGGCATGCGCCACCTGCCCGGCTAATTTTTTCTATATATTTTTAGTTGGCCAATTAATTTCTTTCTATTTATAGTAAAGATGAGGTCTCGCTCTTGCTCAGGCTAGTTTTGAACTCCTGACCTTGAGTGATCCGCCCGCCTCGGCCTCCCAGAGTGCTAGGATTACAGGCGTGAGCCACCGCGCCCGGCAATTAATTTCTTGAGGAAGCACCATGCTGTTTTCCACGGTGGCTGTACCGTTTTACATTCCCACCTGTAGTGTACGGGGGTTCCAGTTTCTTCATATCCTCTCCAGCAGGTTTTTTTTCAGAATTTTAAATTTTTTCATTTATTACCCATCCTGATGGGTATGAGGGGATATCTCAGTGTAGTGTCGATTTGTACTTTGTTAATGATTGGTGATGTTGAGCATCTTTTCATGGGCTTGTTGGCCATTTGTATATATTTTTTTGCACAAATATCTATTCCAGTCCTTTGCCCATTTCTGAATTGGGTTGTTTACTTTTTTGTTATTGAGTTTAAGGAGATCTCTATATGTTCAGGATATTAACTTTTTATCAGATATGTGATTTACAAATATTTTCCCCATTCTGTGGGTTGCTTTTTTACTCTTTATAGTGTCTTTTGGTGCACAATGTTTTTTAATTTTCTGGATGTCCAGTTTGTCTAGTGTTTTCTTTATTTTACCTGTGCCCTTGGTATCCTATTTGGGAAATCATTACCAAATCATGTTGTGAAGCGTTTGCTCTGTGCTTTCTTCTAAGGTTTCTATGCTTTCAGTTTTTACATTTTGGTCTTTGATCCATTTTGAGTTAATTTTTTTTACTGTATTTGGTGTTAGGTAAAGATCTAACCTCATTCTTTTGCACATGGGTATCCAGTTTTCCTCAGAACCGTTTGTTGAAAATATTGTCCTTTCCTATTGAATGGTCTTGGCACCCTTTCTAAAAATCATTTTACCATATATATGTGTAGGTTTATTTCCTGGCAATTTATTCTGTTTTTATGCCAGTACTACTCTTTTGATTTTTGTAGATTTGTAATAAATTTTGGAATTGGAAAGTATGAGATGTCCAACTTTTTTTAAAGATTGTTTTGGCTGGGTGCAGTGGCTCACGCCTATAATCCTACACTTTGGGAGGCTGAGGTAGGAGGATTGCTTGAGGCCAGGAGTGTGAGACCAGCCTGAGCAAGAGCGAGACCCTGTCTCTACAAAAAATACAAAAATCAGTGGGATGTGGTGGCATGTACCCATAGTCCTAGCTACTCGGGAGGCTGAGGCAAGAGGGTTGCTTGAGCCCAGGAATTTGAGGTTGCAGTGAGCTATGATGAGGCCACTTGCACTCCAGCCCAGGTGACAGAGTGAGACCCTGACTCAATAATAAAAAAAGAAGAAGAAGAAAAAGATTTGGCTATTTGGGGGTCCCTTGAGATTCCATATCAATATTAGGATGGGATTTTTATTTCTGTAGAACACAGTATTGGGATTTTGATAGGGGTTGCACTCAGAGATAATTCTACTTCATCTTTTTCTATTTGGATGCCTTTTATTTCTTTTTCTTACCTACTTTCTCTGGCTGGAATTTCCACTATTTTGTTGAGTAAAAATGGCAAAACAGGACATTCTTGTCTTGTTTCTGTTCTTAAGGAAAAGCTTTCAGTCTTTCACCATTGACTTTGATGTTTGCTATATAGGTTTTTCATATATGGTATTTATTATGTTGAGATAGTTTCCTTCTATCTCTACTTCATAGAGGTTTTGTATAATTAAAGTAGACATATGCGTCACACAAATCAACTGAGTAAAGGAGTTTATGCACTCCCCTCTGAAACTCTCCTTTCTACTTTATGTGCTGCTGATTCCTAGTTAACTCTCTGCGGTTAACTCTGCTGTCTGCCTGTCTAATTACTCTCTAGACTTTTGTACCTGGTGTCTCTTTGACAGTTAAAATTTGATATAGTGCAAATGAATTTATCACTTTTTTATTCAAAGCAGAGAAAACAACTGTTGCAAAGGCCTTAAGAGAAAATAAAGTTGGTGTATTTGAGGGAAATAAGGCCAACGTGGCTGGAAACTAATGGCATATTAGGTGAGGTCAGACGGTGGCCTGGAGCCTAATCATGTGGGCTCTGTTAGCATTCTTAGCCATCTAAACTTCAAACTTTGGAACATCAGCTTTCTACCCCTTATATCTAGTTGCTCAGAAAGTCTTGCTGTTCCATTATACTGATTAACTCCCAAAGCTGCCTCCTTTGTCCATATTCACTGTGGTAGGTCAGGCCCTTGTCTTCATGTACCTGGGCTATTACAGTAGCTCCCTATCTGGTATCCTAATACCAATCTCTTCTCTAGGATTCCATATTGTTGTACTAGTTCTCTTTATTAAACAACTTGGATGATGTTGCTGCCCTGTTCAACATCTCCTAGAATTACCTTCTTGGTAAAGTCATTAGTTAACTGTACACTTTGATCTCACCTTCTCTTACTCTGCCTCATCCACGTCTATGCTCTGGCATTACTGACCTGTTTGTGGTTCAGCAGACATGCCCTACTTTTTCAGGTCTTTGTGCTTCTGTTTATGCTCTTTGTTTTGCCTACACAGGCTACCCCTCTCTTTTTTATGGCTGACTGTAAGCTCACCATCTATCACTGTTGAACTGTCACCTGTACAGACTCCCTAGAAATCATCTCCTCCCTGGAAGAATTAATGACTTTTCCTTTGTACTTCTTGACATATTATTCACACTCCTTATACCACTTTCTATATTGTTTTTACATGTGTTAGGGAAGTTGTAAATCCCTGTGCACAGGAATCATGTTGTTGTCAGTCAATGACTTACAGTTGTTGCTGCAAACAAACAAAAACTAAAAACCTACAAACTTGTTGGATTGCTGTATCTTACGTATAGTTTGAGAGTTTATTTCATTCCAATTTGAGCAGAAGTTTTTGTGTGCCTTATGTTTCTTACTGATAGTACTGTTAATTAGCATTCTCAAAGGAAAGACAACCTAAAGCAGTTTTGTTTTGAGGCTTATTATTCATAGTAAAAGAACATTAACCATGTCATTTAAGGATGCTTTAGAAAGAAAATCAGGGAGATATATTGATCGTGTCCCAAAAAAGTATAAGCTACATGGACAGTGTAGTGATACTACATCACCTACAGGTCAGCTGGAGAGACTTGTTATTTTCAAATAGACTTGGCCTAATTGAGATGAAGTTTGTTGGCCTAATTAGCCTCCTGTTTTTGCTTGTCTGTGTTTTTGTATTGTCAGGAACTTGTGTTGGTTGGGGTAATGGTAGAACTATGTGATGCCTTAGTTGAGCTTTAACATAAACTGGTGGGTGTTACTGGGGGAAGGTTTTCAGGAAAGTATAACTTGTTGGTGGGAATGGAAGGAGAAGCCCGATGTTGCAATGAGGTACAAATTTCCGCTGAATTACTGGGAACAGGAAGTAAAGGGCTATTGGTGAGTGACTCAGCCGTTTTCTGAACCTGTCTCATGTGACTGAATGTGCATGATGTCTGTTTATTCTCAGCAGAGTAAGTACTATGGGAGTCACATTACACAGCAGGCATAATGTTTACTTGACTGGCTCAGTGTTGATCTGAAAATAACTTGTGGCGTTTTTTTGTTTGTTTTCATAGTACATTTAGCATCATAAGATAGAAAAATCATAATGGACACCCATCATTGAGTGCTTTCCCTTATAAATAACTTTGAATATATAGTCAGCTGGTACTAGTCACTTCTCTCAAAGTAAAGATGAAAGCTTTGGTATCTAAATAAAAGGTAGGAAAAGATGATAACCTTTAAATTATCCAGAAAATAATTCTGTACCATTTCATTTTTCCTTATATTCTGAACAGATATGCAGTTTGAGTGCCTCAGGGCTATCAAGAGAAGTACTTATGTGCTGAAATTTTTATATAGGAACTTTCTTCCTTTTTGTGAGGTTATAGCAAATGCTTTTTTGAAATGGAAGTATTAGTGCTGTTTATTTGCTGGATTTTATGTTAATATTAAATTATAGTAGTAATAGTTTTACTTCGATTTTCTTGACTCATCTTGTACTGAAGGTTTGTGCCTGCCATGTACTGTAATTGAGTCTTAAGTGTGTCAAAATTTGATTATTATTATGCTGTGTACCTATTTATATGCTTGGCTCTGAAGGAGAGAGCACTTGGAAGCCTGGGCATGCGTAATAATCATAATCTGCTCATTTGTCTGGGAAGCAGTGAGTCATTATGATTTATTCTTTTTGGCATTTGAGTGTTCTTGCTCTTTGAGGTATATAGCACATACAGCATATAAACTTTAGTCTGAGATTATTTCAAGAGGGAAAGGGAAAATTGGATTCATTAAGAAGAAATAAATGCCAGCATTCTGTTTATAATACTGCTTATCTAAGTGGGAAAATTTTCTTAGTGTTATCTATAGAATTACATTACTTACAATGCTTCATGCCCTCTATAAAGTAGGAAATACATACTTTTTTATGGTTGATTAAAAAACTCATGCATTAAATTTGTACTATATTAATTTATTCCATGTTTCAAAAAATGTTAAACACCAGAAGATTTATGTTTTTACTTTCAATATTCCACTGTTGGTAGAATAGTTGATGGGATTTCTATTTTAATACTTTTTAGTTGATGCAGTTATTAGGAATTTTGTGTTAACTTAGAATGGAATAGTAAAATGCATATCTTCTGATTGGATACCATTTGAAAGAAGTTCTAACAATTTTAGTGGGTATATGTGATCAAATACCTGCCCTTATCACAACAGATAAATAAAAAATTCGTCATTTTTATTAAAATTATCTATTCCTGAAAACCTAAGTTCAACACAGTGTTTTGGCATATTCCAAAGAACAAGTAAGAAAATGGTTTTAAGCGGGCTGAACTGTTCCACATGGGAGAAATTCAGATTTGAAAAAAATGAAAGTGGTTTCTTAGTTCCTGTCAGATTGGCGGTTTCAAGAGGTATCTCACTGACCCCTGATTGATATGTAGAGAAGAAAATGTTTTTCTCAGTGATGGAGGAATTACTTCCCTATTTACTTTAATCATCAGTAGTGTTCCTTGATTATGTCCGGGGGTATTTCGTTTTTGAATAACAACTTTTTTTTTGCAAGATGGGAAAATGAAAGTTTTGCTTGGGTATTTCTTACTTTGCTTCCTTGGAAATAAAATATAAACTTGTTTTTTTGCCTTCATTGATATATAGAAAAAGCATCATGTTTTGTGCAGATTACTAAATGTTTATTTTAAGATCTGTATTGGATGGTTTTGTATAGCTCTCTAGCATTTATGAGTTTCACATAGAATGTAGTACCGTATCAAATTGTCAGTGTTTAGACAACTCTGCTTTGTCAAGTATTGTTTAAAATTCAGCCTGGCCTGGAGGCTCACGCCTGTAATCCCAGCACTTTGGGAGGCAAAGGCAGGATGATTGCTTAAAGCCAGGAGTTTGAGACCAGTCTACAATGTATGTAGCAAGACCTCGTCTCTACAAAAAATAAGAAACATCAACCAGGTCTGGGGGTGCGCACCTGTAGTCCTAGTTACTTGGGAGGCTGAGGCGGGAGGATTGCTTGAGCCAAGGAGTTCGAAGATGCAGCGAGCTATTATCATGCCACTGCACCCCAGCCTTGGCGACAGAGCAAGACCGTGTCTCTAAAAAAATAAGTAAATAAAATTCAACAAGATACAAGTAAAGGTATATGTATACATACCTTACAACCAATTGGTAAAATTGAATAAATGCCTTTGAAACAAATTTGTTTGATAATAGGCTTTCAGTGAGAGAGTACTGTTATTGTGATAGGTACTTTAAGTATATTTTTCATTTTGGTAAAATATACACAACATAAAAATTTACCATTTGTCTCAACCTGTGTTGCTATAAAGGAAAACTTGGGACTGGGTAATTTATAAAGAAAAGAGGTGTGTTTGACTCACTGTTCTGCTGGCTATACAAGAAGCATGGTGCCAACGTCTTCTGGTGAGGGCCTCAGGAAACTTCCACTCATGACATAAGGCCAAGGGAGAGACTGTGGAGGCAAGAGAGAGCAGAGGGAGTGTCAGCAACCAATTCTCATAGGAGGTAATAGAGCATGAACTCACTCCTGAGAGAATGGCACCAAGCCATGAGGGGATCTGCCAGGCACATTTCCAGTGTTTAATAGCCACATATTATAAAATATATATAATATATAAGTATGTACATAAATATATAAAATAGCTACCATTTTAGACAGTGCAGATAGAGAACATTTATAATCCTGGCAGAAAGTTCTATTTGCATTGGTCGTATATCACTGAAGAAGACAGTTCTCATGAGATTGAAGGTGCCTGGTGTAGCCTTTAAGGTACTATCTTTGTTTCTCTGTTATCTTTGTTTCTCAGATTTAAGTAAACATTTGTTTGTTAGGTGGAAGAGTTTCTCACTATTAATTTATATTCTGTAACATCTAGTAATAAGAATGAAGGAACATACATATACATATATATACTTTTATATATATATACATACTAATATAGAAAAATTTTAAAGCAAAATTAACTCCTACCAATTAATAGTAATAGCCTTTTTGTTTTGTTTGTTTGTTTTTTTTTTTTTTTTTTTTGAGACAGAGTCTCACTCTGTTGCATGGCCAGAGTGCCATGGTATCAGCCTAGCTCACAGCAACCTCAAACTCCTGGGCTCAAGCCATCCTCCTGCCTCAGCCCCCCGAGTAGCTGGTACTACAGTATGCACCATCACACCCAGCTAATTTTTTATATTTTTAGTAGAGATGGGGTCTTGCTGTTGCTGAGGCTGGTCTCAAACTCCTGACCTCAAGAAATCCTCCCACCTTGGCCTCCCAGAGTGCTAGGATTATAGGCATGAGCCACCGCACCTGGCCAATAGCCTGTTTTTTAAAGTTATTGGTATAGCTGGGTAGTCTTCTTGATTGGATTTTAAAGTTATTTTGTAAGATGATAGAAATATATTTGCACCTGGCCCCTATACAATTTCAAATATCACATTTCAATATTTTAATCAATCTGAAATTTTAAAAATTTTTTGGGTATGAGTTGAGGGGTTAACCACCTTTTCCCATAAATGATTATTTAGTCTTCCAAACATAATTTATTAATTTTGGTATTTTAGTACTGATTTGAAATGCCACTGGTGTATTCTGTATATTTGTGGGTTTATTTCAGCATTTTATCCCTGTATCATTCATTTTATATCATTAAATATTCTGTATTTTACAGATTACTACAGAGGGTCATATACACTGGCTGAGTAATGCTGCTTACATCTATCTCTTTATTGATTTAATAGTAAACTTCTTAAAGATTAAAATAAATAAAAAAATAATCTGTCTTAGGCCTCAGTTATGCACATAGCCCATAGCCTACTGTCTTCATTTTGCTAGATTTCAATAAATATTGTTGATTCAACTTTTATTCTGATTTATGAGATTTTAATTGTGTTTAAAAATTATTTAGAACTTTGTAAAATAGCAGACCTCCTACTGGATTGTCTGGTTTGCTTTGCATTTTTTTATTCTGTGTAGGGAGCAACTGAAAAATACAGGTTGTCTGTGTTATTTTTTTTCTTTGCTTTTAAAGAGACAAGGTTTCAGTGGTCTCCCTCTGTTAGCATGCTGGAGTACAGTAGCACGATCATAGCTCACTGCAGCATCCAGCTCCTGAGCGCTAGGATCTTACCGTCTCAGCTTTTCCAAGTAGCGAGGATTACAGGTGTGTGCCGCCACATCTGACTGATTTTAAAAAAATTTTTCATAGAGACAGAGTCTTGCTATGTTGCCCAGGTATGTCTCTATCTCCTGGCCTCAAGCGATTCTCTTGCTTTAGTCTCCCAAAGGGATGGGGTTGCAGGCATGGGCCCCTGTGCCTGACCCCTCATATTTTTGAACTCTTGACATCATCATATTTTTATTATAAAAAATAATCCTGTTGGCCGGGCGTGGTGGCTCACGCCTGTAATCCTAGCACTCTGGGAGGCCGAGGCAGGAGTATCCTTAGAGCTCAGGAGTTCGAGACCAGCCTGTGCAAGAGTGAGACCCTGTCTCTACTAAAAAATAGAAAGAAATTAGCCGGACAACTAAAAATATGTAGAAAAAATTAGCCGGGCATGGTAGCACATGTCTGTAATCCAAGCTACTTGGGAGGCTGAGGCAGAAGGATCACCTGAGCCCAGGAGTTTAAGGTTGCTATGAGCTAGGCTGATGCCTCAGCACTCTAGCCTAGGCAACAGAGTGAGACACTGTCTAAAAAAAAAAAAAAATCCTGTTGATCCTTGGAAAGGAAAAACACATAATACAGAAGTGTATAAAAAGATTCATTTAATAGTAAAACCTACAAGTTTCATCTTTTACGCTCCTTCCAACCCCCATTCCTCTGAAGTAGCCAATGTTGTTTGCTGTATATCTCCCTAAGACATTTTATCTTATATGTAATGTGTATACTATGTGCATATAGTTTTTTGAAAAAATTAACAGGGTTCTTTTATACTTAAAAATTCTACAATTTATATTTGTCACTTATTGTTATAGTCATCTTTCCATGACAACATATGTAGATTTCTTTGAGAGAGCTGAGTGACGTATTGGCAGAATTTCTTCATCAAGTGCCACTGTTAAACATTCCATATTGTTGATGGCACAGTGGCATACATTGTGACAGAAAATTACTTGCATGTGTGGCTACATCGGATATCATGCTTTGCATTTAGATGAAACTGCTTGTGTACAGAGTATGAATTAGCTCTTGACATGCATACAATGTAAATATATGAACAAAAAATACTTGATTGTTTTTAGTCTGTTTAGAATAGAAGGCATAAGCTATGAGAGAATAAATTATTTGTTTTATTAATATCATTTTGGGAGCAATGATAGAGACTGGAAAAGGCACATTGGGAACAGTATTGAGAGCCCCAGCTATTTGTGTGGCCAGGAGGAGTGTTGTTACTGAATAAAAGAACTTTGTGTCTGAACACTAATTCATGTGCTGCTTTTTCAGTTGGTTGTGTGTTGCCTTCTTTGCCTCATTGTTGAAAATATTTTTAAAATTTTGCGAGAGGTCAAATATGGCTGTCATGTATATTTTTAGCATGTTCTATGAAAAACAGTGGGTTACTTTTCCGTACTGTAGTACAGCCGCTAAGAGAGAGCAAAGTACTCACGTAATTCTTTGAAGTATAGAAAGAGATAACATTTCTTCATGTTTTATTAAGTGGTATGTTTCAGTGTTATATTTAGTATTAACGTCTTGACAGCTAGAAGCTTAATGCTTGAAAATAGCACCACCTTAAATGTTGAGAATAAAGCACCATGATATATCTAAGTTCAAAGAGCCTCATTACTGAGTAATGATTTTCTTTAACTTAATGAAGAATGAAATTGATGCTATATTTTAAGACTGTGTTCAAATGCTGTAATAGAACTTGAAGAAATATATTCCCGATTTCAATGCTGAATTGATAAATTTATTCACCATTTTTTCTAAAGTTGAAATAGTCAAACTTCTAGCCTTTCAGTATTTGAGTGTGATACATACATGTAAACTTACTGTCTGAAACAGTGCTGAAAATAATCTTTGAGAAACCTTTTAATAATTTTTGAGTCATGTGTGATCCAATTATCAACTGTTTGGTAACATGAGGTACTTAGTGTCATTATTTTTCAATTTGTGGGCCAGAATTAGAGAACTAGAGTAAGAAAGGAAATCAACCTGATGTTGAACCTTAATGTCGGTCGTAGAGATGACTGTATAGGTTACCATGTTGAAAGCTTGCCAGACGTCCTCTGTGTCTAATGTGAATCAGTTAATTTTGTTTTGTTTTCATTATTTGAAAGCTATGATGGATCTTTTTGAACATTTACTTTAAAATTTGTGATCCCAGCTGAATATTAATTAAACGGTCATCAGATCCCAAAAGTTGTATAAATCCTTTTTTCTTAAAGCAAAGTTATAATACTTTCTAGATGTATCATTTACCTAGTTATCTTAGGTAAGACACTGAAATTTTCTGGCCCTTGATTTGCTAATTTGTAGAACTGGGATAGTTGTAAATAAAAGTGATTGCTTAGTAATTTACTTTTATATCATTTAATCTTCACAAACTGCCTTGTGAAGATTTTTTTACATTCATGGGAAAGCTAAATCAGTTGCCCAAACTAATAACAGTAGTAAAGTAGCAGTGGTTAGGATTTGAATCCAAGTCCTGTGGTTCTCTATCCATTGCCCTTGGTAGTATTTCATTTTAAACATGTTATAAATATGTATTTTTTAAAACTCACTGGTACCCAGTTATTAGTCTATAACATTTAACCTGGATTCGTAATGAAAAGCTTACATTTTTATTTGCAGAAAACCTATGGTAAGTTAGTGTATGTATTATATTATCACTTATTCTAGGCTTTTATATAAAGTTCTTACTGATTATTGATTTTTATGGGATCATGCAAAAGGATTAAGGTATAAGCTTTGGCAAGATTATAGCAGCAATAGAACAGCTGACTATGTGGAATGCTAATTGTGTCTTTGAAATGTCTTCCTTAAGGAAAGCACAGTACAGCAGTAGTAAGTTTGGGCTGTCCATTTCAGAAATGAATTGACTGTAGGTCCTCTATTTTTTTTTGAGACAGAGTCTCACTTTGTTGCCTGGGGCTAGAGTGCTGTGGGGTCAGCCTAGCTCACAGCAGCCTCAAACTCCTGGGCTCAGGCAATCCTGCCTCAGCCTCCCAGGTAGCTTTGAGACTATAGGCATGTGCCACCATGCCCGGCTAATTTTTTCTATATATTTTTAGTTGGCCAATTAATTTCTTTCGATTTATAGTAGAGACGAGGTCTTGCTCTTGCTCAGGCTGGTTTCAAACTCCTGACCTTAGGCGATCCTCCTGCCTCGGCCTCTCAGAGTGCTAGGATTACAGGCGTGAGCCACCGCGCCCAGCGACTGTACATCCTCTTTGCGCTTACGATTTCAAATAATTGC
Organism: Lepilemur ruficaudatus; assembly: GCA_963574885.1. Classification (NCBI taxonomy): domain Eukaryota; kingdom Metazoa; phylum Chordata; class Mammalia; order Primates; family Lepilemuridae; genus Lepilemur; species Lepilemur ruficaudatus. The sequence continues at coordinate 25,491 of CAUYRT010011038.1, read as the reverse complement.
ACCTACTCTTTCTGCCGTCGTTCTATGCCACCAAAATGGTGTGTATGAATGTCCTGCCCTGCCCTGCCTAATGCTCTCGAAGAACATCAACAATGCCCGAAAGAGAGGCAAAGGCCGTGTTCTTATTAGGCCATGCTGCAGAGTCATCATGTAGTTTCTAACTGTGATGATGAAGCATGATTACATTGGCGATTTTGAAATTATTGCTGGGAAATAATTTCACAGAGTGGGGAAAATGGTTGTGAACCTGAAGGCAGGTTAAACAAATGTGGAGTGATCAGCTCCAGATTTGATGTGCAACTTTGAGTGCAAAGATTAGAAAAATGACAGAATAATCTACTCCCATCTGTCAGTTTGGTTTCATTGTACTGACAATCTTAGCAAGATCATGGACCACAAAGAAGCAAGATGAAAACATGTAGGGGGGGTATCCTGGGATTATTTTCCTAGGAATGTAATACATATTTACAAATAAATTGTCTCATAGGACCAAGAAAAAAAACAATAAAATAATAATTGCACCTAGACTTTGGTTTTCTGATGTCATTTTATCAGGTTTACAATAACTTTAAAAAAATACTTCTCTAATTCTGAGTTAGTGAATATTGTGATAGTTAAATTTTTTTTAAAGATCTGTAATATACATTAATAACCATTTCTATAAACTTTTAAAAAACGTCTTTAATTTGAGTTCCCAGTTTTTCAAAATATGATATTGTTCTTGCCATTCTTTGACAGACCCCTTATCCCTCTGGACAGAATGCAGGTCCAACCACATTGGTATACCCTCAAGCCCCTCAGACAATGAATTCACAACCTCAGACCCGTTCTCCGGTAAGTAAGCAGAAGCTTGTTCTAGATACTGTTCTCTACCTATGTTTGTGTGTATAGTAGCTTGGGTTCCTTTGGCAGATATTTTTAATGGATTTTGGAAGTTTGTTCCAAAGGTGATTTTTTATTATTATGAATAGTACTATTATTGGTTAGCTTTGCATTTCCAGATCATACATATAGGAATAATTTAAATTAATTAAGAAAAAGCGACGTGGGGCTTGTAATCTTTTTTTTTACTTTTCTGTGGCTTGATTTTCCTTTTAAAGTTTAGTAGCATTCAAGTTTACTTCATTTCAGCTGTCAATTTGTTGTATTGTTAATTCAGAAGAAGAGTAAAGTACAATGATTATATAAGTAAATTGAATTTTACTAATTAGACTTTCAAATTTTTTAGTGATTTGGGAAGTAAGACTTCTGAATCAGTGTCACTAGATCAGTTCTAACAATTTGACAGTGTGGATATATGCATGACATATACCAGTGGGTGTATTCATTTCTTCAAGTGGTAAATAAATTGTCACACAAGTGTAAATGCTGTCATCCTCTTTGTTCATCCTTTATATGGATTGCAATAAGTACTACAAAGACTGTGAATTTACTCAAGGTTCATCCTTCTGTTTTCACAAGGGTGTACAGTGGCTTCAGCTGTCCATTCCTTAGAACGTCGTTTCCTGCCCTGCATGATTACCTTTGGCTAGAAGGTGCTTCTGTAACATCTCACATTGTATATCTCACATCCCTCTTTGTACCTTAGCTCTGCATATGCTTCAGTATACAGGGGTCTTCTTTTTTGTTCCCTACCCCTGCTTTTTTGCCTGGAGTGCAGGAATACTTCATTGCATTAGCTCCTCCTGTTTATTTGGTTTTGTGCATGAACTTAGAATTGTTGAAATGCACCATAAGACTTAGTCAAAGAACTAGGAGAACATAGAGTGCACCAAAACGTAAGCTCTTTCTTACCCCTTTCCTATCTTCCTTTTCCCTGTCACCCTGTTCTCCAATACCTGTTCTTAGATCCTGGTTCTCCCCAGGGGGTGGAGGAACCATTTTAAGGAGGTCGGACTTTGGTCCTAGTTGCCTGTTTGTTTGTGTCTTTTTTTGCTTAAATGGTCAACAAGATGTCTGATGCAAGTTTTGTTCTGAGAGTGGTTTGGGGATGTGGACACTTGAGTACTTGGAGTGGGCCTGAGATCTCACAGATGAATTTAGATAGGCCCCGCTTCTAATCATTAAACATGAAACAGTATGGTAAGCTCTTATTGGAAAGAATTCTTTGGCCCTCTTCCCCCACCCCCCAACCCCTTTTCTAATTATTGAAAAAAAGAAAGAATTAAATTTACATGGTTAGAACTGGCTCAAAACCTGACTGAAGAGCTGCATCTCTAAACCAGTTTTTTTGACAGCCCAGCAGAACAGTGCCAATACATTGCACAGACAACTGGAAGAGGAGGAAGGTTTTGGAACAGACTCCCGTTTACAGGTCCTTGGCTGGAAGAGGCTGGATAAAATACTGCATTGTAAGCAATATAACAAACTGTACTTCTTGCAGGCAGTGGTGCCTCTGGCACTCATTATTTTTGACCACATCCATTTATTGGCTGATGAACAGAAATGCATTGATTGCTTCCTCTCCGAAAGTCTAACCTAGCATGGCAGTTTCTGCCAGGCATAGTGGGAAAAAGAATAACAAATTGGGTGGGTCTTCTCTATTGGGAATTAGATAGGAATAATTTGGGGTTTAGATTTTTCTTTATTTTAAACTTGAAGTGAGTTATCCCTTTCAGATAAATTTGAAATCAAAAGATAAATTTCAAGGCTTCTTTTTACCCCTTTCAATTTTATAATTGAATATCAAAGGGGAAATTGTCTGTAGTTGTCAGCCATTTTTCTGTGGTCATAAACTCTTCAGATCTATCTTCTATGAAGTTTTTGCCATCTGCTCTGTTAGTGACCATTACCACCCCCATTACTAAAAACCACACACATAACATTCCATTACGTACCCCAAAACAAGTGCAAGACTAGCAGACCCCCAGACTACTCTTGCTTGTTGTTTTGGGTTCGATTTTCTTTATTTCATTTGTGTTGGTGCTGGGAGGGTGAAGTTGGGGTATGAAATTTGGCAGGATTGCATTTTCTGTTTACATCCCAAGTTGTCATAGTCTAGTCTCATCCATCTCACAGCTGTCCCAACTGGTGAGGAGAGGTAAGGTGTTACACTGAGGAAAGGCCTCTTCCTGTGCCTTTGTAGAGCAGCTAAAGCTTACTCCATTCTATTTCTGCATTAATAGGCCATTGGCAATTGCACAGTTTAGGCTTTTCTGTTCTTCCCTGGACAGCTGCCTTTGCAATCCAACTGGCTTCAATGGCCTCCTTCCCTGCTTCAGGTTATCTCTGTGCCTGTTTTTCTATTTGATACTTAGTATCTTAGTTAAATTCACAATGTGGAAAGAAAATCTTGTTAAAAAATAAAAAAATACTAATAAGCTTCCTGTCTGTTCCATTTTCTTGTTGTAGTGGAACTTTTTAAACAGTTTATTTTTAAATAGCTTGTCTTAAATAGTGAAGCCGTTGAATGCTTAATTGGGAGAGGGGGACAGTTTGGCTTTTGCAGTAACTGTAACCTTTGGTTATTTTCATATTTTGTGGTGCTAAGTGCCAAAATTACATGAAAGTTATGTTGGCCGTGCTCAGTTAACAACTGTGCACAGAAAGGGTGAGTGAGCGAGTGGGTGGGTGGCATTAACGTTGGATCCAAGTTCACGGAAGGCTGCTTTCCTTTATATCTACAGTCCTCACCATCTTAAAGATCCCTCTAAAAAAAAGAAAGAAAAGATGAAAGAAACAAAAGTTTCTATTGTTAATATGAGCCAGCAGCGACTACAGTTTGTTCTGTTGCTTACAGCTACCCATAGGATTAAGACGATTCTCATTTCAAATGAAAAACTCAATAGCCAATGGTGACTAGTGCAAAATAGACTAGGGTACTTTCCCAGGGTACTTTCCCACTAACTTGTGATTTCGTTTTTGTTTTTGTTTTTATATATATGTATAATTTGATAAGGTACTCTTCTTGTTCATAGAAAATTCTCTTTTGACTGGAACATTCTAAATGTATAAAGTTTCATCTTTTATTTTAGAGCCTTAGAAATGGGACCTTTCTGTGGAACAGTGATAAGACAGGTACTGCTGTACTCAGGTTAATTTTTTAACATGGCCATTCTCTCCCGTTTTCTTCAGAAGTGTCACAAAGAAACATCTCACACCCCCTACTTTCATAGCACGTGGGTGGTATTGCCTATTCTTGAAACTTGATGTCCGTAGTAGAGGTATGATGTGTTTTCTTATCCTAATTGGAAAATTGAAAATATAAGACCTCAGCTTCTTTGAAGAGAAAATTTTCTGCAAAAACCAAAGCCACTGATTATCATCATTCTGAAAAAACTGTATTACAGTGATTAGCCAAATATGATGACTGACCTAACATACCCTAGGCATGTAAGTCATTAAAACACTTTTCGTTACTTGAACAGTAGGTGACATTTCAGCTTCCATGGTGAATTCTTGATAGAGCTGTCTTCAGCTGTCTCCTACATCGTGGCCGTGTGATCTGCAATTTGTTGAAATTTTAAAATACGAAATAATGGCAGTTGGGGAAATAATTCCAAATCTCTTGCAAATCAGTGTTGCACATAATTTAAATCTGAGCAGGAGGGATTATTTCTTAGTTAATCTTTAGTCTAATTCATCTGTAGTGATAAACTGACAAAAGGAAGGCTCTATAGAGGAAATAAAACAACTGAAGGATATGTATTTTAGTTTCTTAAGTACATTAAATAAAAACCCTGTATGGTTTACATTCAAAACTGCTTTCTCAGTATTTTCTTTTCACCATTCAAGAGGGTGGTTTATATTACAGTAGTTAATGTTTTAGTAGCCAGTTTATGGCTCTACATACCTCAATATTTTTCTCTGTCTTCTTTAATTAAAACGTATTGCGAGCTAAATTTTGTTCATTAGCTGTTTGCTGATGAACATATATATTTGATCTTAGAGGTTTGGCAATGAAAATTTCATGGGTGAAAAAGCTTTTTCTTTCATTCTGAGTTAGGGGAGGAGTTAGAATTTATGTTATCCACTTTCAAGTACTCTTTGAGTTACGTTTTGTTTTGCTTTTATTCTCAGATAGCAATAGGTACTTTTTGTACAGTGTTTTGCTGTCGTCTATAAATAGTAAGTGAGAGATTTGACTTACTGACTCTTCTTTTCTTCCTGAGCCTATAATAGTACCACTTTGATTAATCATGTTAAAGACTGATGTTCTTTACTAGCCGTTTGCCTTGACATGCCAGTATTAAACTTTACAAGTTATGCATTTAAACTCAAATGTATATATATTATCATAAAATTTTATTCTTTAACTCTAAGAAGTAAAGGAAGATATTGAAACTTCCATTTCATGTGTACGATGTTCCATTTAACCTAAGAAAATTTGCAGTTAGTCCTATTACATTTGTTATTTCCTGCTGAACTTTATAATTATCTCCTGGCTATTTCTTGTAATGTAAAAACATTTCTCATTTCCTCCAGTTACATCAGTTACATATAACAAATTTGATTTTCATATATTTGTATTAATATAACCACTTAGTGTTTCAAACTTGTTTTTTCCTTATTTTAGGTTTTTTTTTTCTTCTTAAGATATTCCTATCAGAAAGTGCCCTACCTGCCTAACAGCTTAGCTGTTTTTCTCCCAGCTGATAAATGACAAACTATCCTGGTAGTGGTGTTAACCTGTTGAATCTTAGTACCTGTCTGTCACTGTCCTGCAGCAAAGCTTTGACTGTTTTGTGTTTTTTTTTTTCCCTTGTGGGTTTTTTTCTTTTGGCATATTGTGTGACATTTTGGTTTTTGTTGTGGTGTTTCTGACTCTTTGTGCCTTTCCTTTTGTGTTTGTTTTCCCTCCTTTTCTCAGTTTGCAGCGGGGCCTCGACCTGCCCATCATCAGGTACTGTACCCTTGCCCCTTCACTATCACCCTTAACTAATTAGGTGGGGGCTTTAGTAGCTGCTGACTCTTAGAATGCTGCCATCCCATGGAACCACTCAAATTACTCTTTTCAAGAGTAGCTTCTATCTGATATAATTCAATTCCTTTTGTCCTTCACTAATTTCACTGCATTTTGTTATTAACAAACCCGTTTGCTTCTGTTTATAGCACAATTTAAAAACACTATAGTTTTGTTCTTTCCAAAAAGAGATTGCTTTGTAATTTGACAGCCTTAAAAATTTAGATATATTAAGTCCTTACAGATTTTGTGGATATCTGTATTAAGTTTAATTTTAACTGAATGGAGCAGGCAACATTCTAAGGGTTTTCTGTTAACATTATGACTTAACTTGTATTGATGTATGTAAAGTAGCATTAGTATTTCTAAAACCACTTAATCTCAGTTACTAACTTAGACCTGTTAACGAATTGATTAACAATAATGTATATTCATTTGATGAATAGAATTATATTTATTCTTAGGATACATAGAAAATAGGTATCATATTTTAATATTTTTAGCCTATTGGTTTTTTAAAATGAAGTAATTGTATAAATTAAAAATTTAAAAATATATATGCCAACAGTACACTATTTAGCAAGAATCTACTACAGGAGGCAGAATGGGAGAAACAGAAAGACTTGCAGGGCCCCCTCAAGTCCCCAGTAGTTTTTTATATAGTGTTATGAAACATTTTCTCCTGCTATAATAGAAAGAGTCTAGGTTTAATATCTGACAGATATGTGTTCGGATCACCAGCTCTACCATGTAAGCATCTGTGTTAAGCAATTCTTTTTCTGAGCTTCAGTTTCTTCATATGTAAAATGGGGGGAAATAACCCGCTACACTAGTGATAATGTATGTAAATTATCTGACACAAACTAAGTAGTCAATAAATGGTAGCTGTTTTTAATATTATTGTTATGCAACACAGTATTTACCTGTGGTATCATAATTAGGTTTCTTATTTCTTAGTAAATGGACGTTGTTTAATTGAAGGCTTTCATTTTTGTCATGAGTGATTTAATGCAAGACTCTGTTTCTTTAAATGTAGTCTTTCCAATTTGGAAGATGTAAAGCCAGAGCAAATTCTGAGTTGCTAAAAGTACTTTGCAGGAGAACTAACGGCTGGTTATGTGAGTTAGATGGCTATTCTTTGGATTTCATAAGGAAATAAAACTCAGGGATATTTTTTAGTATTGAGAGATAGTATTGTGAAGTGCCTTAAGAGCTTATACTTTGCGTCAGCTAGATCTGGGCTTGATTCTTTGTTACTAACTTCGATAAGTTATTTACTGCTCTCAGTCTCAGTTTTGTCACCTGTAAAATGAGATGGGACAGTAATACTATCAAAACTGATGAAGAGTAAATGAGATAATGCAGGTAAAATGATTAGCAGAGTGGCGCTCAGTAAGAATCCAGGATGTATGATTAGTACTACTGATAATAAAGATAGTAGTCCCTTCAATTAAAGAGTGATTATAGTTTTAAAAAAAATTAGTCAAGGACCATAGAGGCAAGGCTTAAATTTTAACCCAGGGTCAAGCCAAATATTCCTGAGAGAGAAATCTGGAGGAATCTCAAGAAGCATAGCAAGGCTGGGCACAGTGAATCACGTGTGTAATCTCAGCACTTTGGGAGGCTGAGACAGGAGGATTTCTTGAGGCTGGGAATTTGAGACCAGCCTGGGCAACATATCAAGACTCTGCCTCTACAAAAATTTTTTTAAAAATTAGCTGGGCATGGTGACATGCACCTGTAGTCCTAGCTACCTGGGAGGCTGAGGCAGGAGTATCACTTGAGCCTGGTAATTTGAGGTTAAAGTGAACCATGATGTGCCACTGCACTGTAGCCCATGCAACAGAGCCAGACTCTGTCAAAATAAATAAATAAATAATTGAAAAGAAACTATTCGTGAAGTAAGTGCTGAGGAGTTAGAAGGAAAAATATTTTCTGAGCTCCTTGATGTAAGGCTCCCTTTAATTTCTTTGTTCACATGCTTGTGTTTTTTAAACTTTGTTTCTTTTGTAAAGAATTTCTGGAAGTTTAAGGAAGACTGTTAGTAGAAGGAATTAACATTACCTTTGGTCACAATTATTTTGACAAATTGTCTGCAGTGTAGACTTTTGGAATGATGGTGAAATTTGAAACGAGCCATATTACTAAATAGCCCAGGCCCCACTTCTTATTACAAGTAGCCAGTCTCCTAATGACTGTTAATCATAAATGTTAAGTTCTTAATAATGTAGCCTGCACACCACTTGTGTTCAATAGCAGCGGTACTCAAATTAGCATATTGTATATAAGTATTTATGGTTAGCTTTAGGAAATTCTGTTTTCTAAGAAAAACTTTTTTATGAGCCTTAAAGACATGTGATACATTTTGTCTTTCCTTATTCCAATAATCAAGGAAAACTTTGAGAAATCTTTGTGAGAAAAGACAGTGATTTCAGTCCCAGTTTTCACATGTAATATGCCTCTGTACGGTGTTGGCAGATTGATCTTTCTTTTAGCTGTAGGATGATGCTAGTGAAATTATGGCTTGATTTGATTATTTAAAAAATAAAAGTATAGATGTATATTATAGTTACTATTTATTGATTAGTAAGAAAAATAATTGCTTTCTGACAATAGTTTTTGAAAATGAATTTTTGCAATGCAGCATAAATCCAGGGCAATGACTTTGAACACAAAAAATTAAGGTCACTGACAGCAACACCAGTTAAATTCTTTTCATCATCCCACAGAGAGTTAAGTGCGTAAAGGTGTTTATACCCTTGGCTGAGGTAGCAACAGTAGTTATCTTGGAGAAATAGAGGAAGAGAGAGACATGGGGTAGAAGTGGCTCTGCTGAGCAGGAGGTAACTGAACTGGCATTGTGTATGGTATAGGGTAAATTATCAGGAAGAGGTCGCTGTTCTGCATCTATGTGGGGCCAATTTGATTGCCCCCAATAAATTAATAAATCAAGGGTTAGAATTAGCTTTGAGACTAGTGAACAGATTTCTCATCATTCTGATCCCTTACATCCTTTCGTGCTTTGATCTTATTTTTTAAAAAATAATTTTACGTTGGATGGTGTTGGCTATGATTGTTGTTTCTAAAGTTCACTAGCAAGTATATAACTTTTTGTGGATGCTCAGTAAAATATGCAAAGTATGTTCTGTAAACATTGCAGAGAATATCTGTTGTTTGGGTAGGCTATTTGAAGGTAATTACTTGTGAAAGGAAAACATCATCCAGTTTAGTAATCTAGAACCTATATGTTTTTTCTATGTAAAATGAGGCTAGCTGAATTAAAGTGAAGCAAAAATAACAAGATTTTAAATGGCAAACGTTTTCTTTGTTCTTAATAGAACCAAGGAACTGATATAGAGGATATGTTTCTTGGAACTACTTTTATTTAGACGATCTTTAACTTTGGTGAGCAAGCAGTCTTTTTTAGTCCCTGCAAATCAGGAGTATTAAGCTCCAATTAGGATTGTGTCAGCCACATCTTCCTTACTATTAGTTTTTGTCTTTTACAGGGATTCTTTAGATTAATAAGGATGTTCTATTCTTTTTATATTTTATAATCTGAGGAGCTCTTAGAATTACAGTTTTCTTCAAAGGTAGAACAAGAAATGCTAAGTCATTTTATATGTGAAACACTCTTGGCTTTAGAAGTATGTCAACTATTTTTGCATTGATATTTGAATATCCCAAGGTAACTAGAAACTCAAAGAACAGAAAGTACACTCAATTAAAACAAGCCACTTGGTATAATTTAGACTCTGGCTTATAGTGTTTATTTCATGTATTTGGTCATTTAAATTTGTGTAGTTTTTACTAAATTACTTCTGTTCCTATCCTTATTTTACTTTTGGGTTTCACAGTACAGATCAAGTGTTGGTTATATGCTATGACTGAGTAGTCTTTTCGTTATGAGAAATAGCAGGGAATTGATATTTAAAAGTATTCGTAGGCTAAAGACATTCTGCAATTTGTTGATATGATTTTAGTTCACATAGTTTTCACAAATGCTGAATAATGTGCTGTATTCAAAGCAATTGGATTTATCGTAAACAAATAATGAGCTTCATAAAACTAGTATGTGGTGGTAGTGATGGTAGCAGTAGGAGGAGGAGGAGGAGTATGTATCATCAAGGAATATGTTACCTGGTGGCAAGCATTGAAACTGTACATGTTTTCCTGTTGTAGTTTGATTCTTTTTGCAAAAAAAAAAAAAAAAAAAATTAAAAGAACAGCTGGGTTTATGTTGATTTTATTTTTTTCGTTAAGAGCCTTAAAGTTTTCTCTACTGAAAGGTCTGCTGTTACATTTCTGATTGAGATATATTTGTATTGCTTTAGGCAGTTTCTTAGATTTGGAAATTATAATAAATTAAAGCTTGGAGCTTGCCTCTGGGGCCTGACCTGACAAATCAGAGTTAAATGGACATGAATAGGAAAAGCCAGATGTAGCATCTGTAGAGCCTTATGACCAGAACTTATACATTTTTTGGAGGTTCATGAAAGTCAGTGATGGGCAATTTTATCTGGTATCTTGTTCACAAGTAGTTGCGGAGTGGCAGCATAGATAATGAAGAAAATATGTGTTGGGAGCCAACAAAACTAGAATTCAATCTCAGCTTCACTAGAAATTGTCCTTGGGCCTCAGCTTTCTTATTACAATGGGTAAAATATGCTCATAATATAATATTGAGATGTTATAATAACAACACCTATTTCCTACAGGTGTTATGAGGATAAAGTGCTGGCCTATCATAGCAAGTGCTGGCCTTTACTATGTGTCTGGCACATAGTAAAGACCTTGAAAGTGTCAGTTTCCTTTAGCAGTAAGATAGCCTGGCTTTTCCCTTTTCCCAAGTATTTTCTAGCTATGAATGAAGTAGTCCACAGGATGCTTGTTTCCCAGACTCTCCTTTATGAACCAATAGAATACCTCTTGTTCCTGACGTAACCTGTGTAATAGAACTTCCTGTGATGATGGAGATGTTCTGTACCTGCACTATTTAATTCTGTAGCTCAGCTAGTCATATGTGGCTATTGAGCACTTGAAATGTGGCTAATACAGCTGAACAACTGAATTTTTTTTTTTTTTTTTTGAGCATGGCTTGAACTGCAAAGAACTGAATTTTTAATGTAAGTGCTCAAATATGGCTAGTGGCTGCTATATAGGACAACTCAGCTCTAGAGCTTATATCTCCAGATTCTTAGTGAAACCTAAATTACATAATATTGACACATACAGGGAAATACAGAAAAAATTAGACTGGAATAACCTTCATTATGATTTTTTTGTGAATCAGCAGACTAGCAGATTGATGCCTGAGTGATATCCCATTATGTGGACCTCTTACATCTTGGCCCTTTGTAACTGTTCAGAGAATACCATTCAAGAGTACTTGATGAAACTTTTAAAAGATACTCACACACACAAAAAAATTCCTAATGCAAATTTTGCTGTTTATCTTTCTAGTAGGCTTATCTATATATTGCATAAAGCTAGGGATTTTAGAAGCATGTTTTGATATGTTTTTTATTACTTTAAATAAAGTACTTAAATTAATAAGTACAGGCATACCTTGGAGATACTGCAGGTTCAGCTCCAGAGTATTGCAATAAAGCAAATATCTCAATAAAGCAAGCCACAAATATTCTGTTTTCCCAGTACATATAAAATTTGTGTTTCCTCTGTACTGTAGTCTGTTAAGTGTACAATAGCGTAATGTCTAAAAAAAAGGTACGTACTTTAAATAAAAAATACTTTATTTCTAAAAAATGCTAACGGTCATCTGAGCCTTGAGTGAGTTGTAATCGTTTTGCTGGTGGAGGGTCTTGCCTTGATGTTGTTGGCTGCTAACTGATGAGGGTGGTGGTTGCTGAAGGTTGGGGTGGCTGTGGCAATTTCTTAAAATAAGACAGTGAGGTTTGCCACATCGATCGACTCTTCCTTTCACGAAAGATTTCTCGTTAGCACGCAGTGCTTTTTTGATAGCATTTTACCCATGTTAGAACTTCTTTTAAAGTTGGAGTCAGTTGTCTCTAACCCTGCTGCTTCTCTGTCAACTAAGTTTATGTACTGTTATAAAGCCTTTGTGAGCACAAGCTGTTGGAAAAATGGTGCTGATAGACTTTATCAGTGCAGAGTTTCCACAAACCTTCAATTTGTAAAAAACAGTATCTGTGAAGCACAATAAAAAAGTGAAGTGCAATAAAGTGAGTTATGCCTGTACTCAGTTTTTCCCCACATGGAAAAAGCAGATACAATTGAATGGGATTTTTCTACTTGCTGAAAATGGAACAGGCCGTTTTCAGAGAATTTCGGATTATGTAGTTTGTTAGAGATGTCTGTGTTTAGATGCTTTCAGTGAGCAAAGTCATGAAAAATGATATAATTGCCAGCATCTTTAAGTACCATTTATTACCAGTGTTTTCGACCAGGAAGCTTTGGGTAATGGTACAAATTACTACATCTTTAGGAGGATTTTCCAAGAGGCTTTTTTTCTAGCTTCTTGAGTATTCCTGGGGAAGTAAGCAATCATGAGTATCCTAAGTTCAGCCTCTGTTTTAAGTGTATCCTACCCCTTTGAATATGCACAAAATACTACCTTAAATGAGAGCCGTCACATTGCCTTGCCATTCTCCTGGCATACCAGTAAACTATTGAAAGACAGAGACATGAAACAAATTGAAATGAAGTTTAGGAGATGATTCTTACCTTATGCATGGTTCTCTCTTTTTTGTCTACCCCTCTTCAGCATTTTAATCTGTGATTTGCATACCTGACATCTCTGTCGAATTTTATGATAGTCAAGTAGTTTGACATTGTATGATATGGTCAAAATCTAAAAAAATCTGTGGAATCTGAAATGATGGATTGAATTTAGCCAGATAAATTTGCAAAGGAACAAAATACAAAATCCCCTATTTGAGCGTCCGAGCACAACTGTACGAGTTAACCAACAGAAGTGAATAGCGTGGCTTATTTAGCCAGGTTAGGTGTGAAGAAGATTGAAAGGTTTTAAATGACTATAACTCAGTACAAAGTAGCAGTAAAAATACGGCTGATGAAAGAGCTCCTGTGATTCTTAATACCATTAAAGGAATCATAGTTGGCAAGAATAAGAGAGGTATATTGCCCTTTCATTCAGCAACGAATATTTTTTGAGTGAGTGCCAAGTATATTCTGGGCACACTTCACCTGGTTATTTGTGTTTAATTCTCTACTTAGTGAGACTAAGCAGTGGGATCAGATTGACAGTGGTCTGAAAGTTGGCACTGATGGCAGTCTTCAGATAACTTAGAGGTCTATCACTTATGGAGAACAATTTGACTTCATTGTGGTTTTAGGGATAGACATTGGACAAGTGGTAGGTGATATAGAGAGAAAAATTTGGGACCAGGAGAAGGAAGACTTTTGCAATATCAGAACTCCATTTAACTGTGAAAAGGATTTGTGCCTTGAGTTGCTAAGTTTCATATCTCCAAGGCCATACTGTAAAAGGTATTTAAACTCTAGGCTGTTGGATAGACGAAATGGCTTGTACTGTCCTTAAGTCCAGGAGTTTGTTAATGATTTTTCACCACTCAGCTGAGAAGAAAAGGAATTCAGAAGGATTGCAAGCAGTTTGGGAAAGCTCAGTCATACATTCCCTTTAATATTGTGTGGTTTACTGCCATACTGCGCATCTGAGAATCTGAATTTCCTGCACTACCATTAAATCTAATTATGCAATTTCAATTGAGTGGTTAGGAAGGAGTACAAAGAAAACTCATCTATTTTTAATTCTTTGCATTTCTAGCCATTACAGCTTTTCTAAACCTGCAGATATTAGAGTCTCTGCTGGTATATGTGTGTATGTTTGTGTGTGTGATGCTGTACTTTTAAGAGGATAAAACAATTTGCAGATAGCTTGCTTGTCTTTGTAAAATTATTAATGCAGTGAAGTTGAGTAGTAAAAGCAGGTCTGTAAAATGGTGTGTCAAGGATGTAAAAGCATGTGAACAAGTTTTAATTACTGTAAGGGAGATAAAGAATTAGAGTCATGTAAGTGGAACAAACTTGTGTTCTTAAATGATAAACAAGAGTTTCGTGAAGTAACTGGTGGAACATTTTTCTTACCAGAAATCAGTTATGGTTGAGGGATGTGCTGTCCCTTAGTATAGTTGGATAAAGAGTCCACTGCATTCCCTTCAGCCTTTCTAAAGAAAAGATTTCTTTTGACTGACCATACTTGTTTGAAAATGTGGTGATATTCCATGTCATATGAGGTAGTATATGTAACAGTTAAAAGTACATGCCCAGAACCTGTGTTTAAATTACAGATGGGGGACCTTCAGCAAGTCATTTAATCTCCTTTTTCCTCAATTTCCACATATATCTGATTGCGTGTTAATAATAGTACTTACCTTAGAGGTTGGTTGTGAGGATGAGTTAATATATATGTAAACTGCTTAGGGTGATGCCTGGTAGCTAGTAGGTGTTTATAAAGCTTTACGGTTGTTATTTAATGTGCCTGTGTGAATACATTTCTCCCTAGCTTCAAAGCTGAAATCTTAGTGTATAAAAATTATTGTATGTCAGTGTAACCACAAATTTCTTATTTTACTGGCTCAGCTGTATGTTAATATTAGGAGTATCATTAGAAACACTGTTTCTGTTTCAAAAATCAATGAAGAAAAGTTTTATGCTATTCAGAAGCCTCCTTGAATGAGAGTTAACCTCAGTTACTCTGGACAGGCTGCTTAAAAATCCCACCAGAACAGCTGGAAAATTGTGATAGGAAAAGTCCTCACATACAGACTATTTAAAATTGTGGGAAAACGTTGCCTGTATCTAGTTTTCTTACTTTATATAAGTTACTGGGTTAGTTTTCTCTCTTCCTTTGCCACCATATGACACCATGTCTCTTCAGGCAATATATGAGTGCTTTGGCATAATTTGATGATGATATAGCCACAGTAGATTATCACCTATGTCCATCTGATACTCTCTTTGTCTTGGCTGCCCTCTAGAGTTGATGGAGAAGGATCTTACAGTATTAATCTTTGTATCCACTGCGTCTGACATCTAGTAATGCTCAATAAGTTAAGCAGATGAGTGACTCTTCCTGCCTTTTAGGCGTGTAACATTTTTTGGCTCCTTATATATTAATCAGGTTATAAAGATGTTTTTTTTATCCCTGACATGTGTTTACAGTTCACATACATTGATGTATAATAGCTTCTGTGTGTTATGTAATTAAGAGAAGTGAGTCCAATAATGGGAGGTTTACTGCTTCAGTGTTCTGTTTGCAGCTGACAAAAATTGTTGTGTCACCAAAACTGGTGTAGTGGAGGTAACTACTACAAGACTGTTACTGTAGTTGTAGCCCCAGCTCAGGTTCCCATGTTATCAACTTTGCATCTAGTGCTTTCTTTTCTTCTCTATCAACTACTCTTTGTGGACTCCTGCATTGGATTCCCCCATTCACTCCATTCTCCTGCTATACCTTTCTGTCTGTTGCTTTTCTGTGACTTAATCTCTTTAGGGCTTTCTTTGCCCTGGGGTAAGAAGGCTGAATGGAGACGAGCCTTGGGCATACAGCCCAATTTTCCCACTTGAGCAGAAGATGAGAAGTTACTTACACCATCTGTGTGGGTAGCTTGGTGCTTAAGAGTAGGATAGGATAAGACCTGAATAGGCCCAAAGGTCAAAGCTTGCCTTTATTTGGACTGGTAGCAACACTCACGTTTGGAATTGTGAGACAATTCAGGATATTTTGGAGCTAGACCATATTTTAAGATTCTCTGTTTTAGAGCTATAAGCGGCCTCTTACATGCCTGATTAATTGAAAAGAGCAAGTTTCTGTCATGAAGAGTCTGATATGTATTGCAAAGATCAATTAACTCTCAGGACTTTTGCAGACTTCAGAGTAACAAATGACGCTGTAATTAGTAAGTCTTATCTCCATTCAAGATGGAGAGTAGATCATAGAGATGCTAAATAATGCCAAATCATATAATGGGTGTTCATGAGAGGCAAGGATAGGAATCTGTAGTCCCAACTGTACTTTTGTCACCAAGCAGACATTTCATTTCACACTACTATAACTTGTGGCTACTGTTAGAAAATTTTTTTGCCACTGGATTTATTTATTTTCAATTAAATGTAATTCTTTGATTCTATGTGTGCTTGAATTCTCAAGTGGAGAATTGTCATTCTGATTTTCTAGTTGTCTTTCTTCTCCTGTTACTACTCTATAGAAAGGTATTTTTGTTGAGCTGCATGCTGTATCTACCCCTTCCGACTGATCTGTAAGCTTTTCCATTGGCTTTCTTTCTGTTTCCTGCTGCTTTCTTGCTTCATAATTGAAGGGAGGATTCAGACCCATCCAGGTAACAAACTACTGGTTCTGCATGGCCTCTTTATTATTCTGTTTCCTTATTATTATTACAAGGAGATTGATTGCTGATGAATTGGTACATTCACACTGGAAACTTACTATTGGTATATTGTTTCAAAGCTTTTTTTTTTAAGCCTGCAGTGAGAACATAAATAACTACAGATAGGGGTTGCCGTTTGAGAGATTTGATCCCTGCTCATTCTAGACCATTCTTAGTCCTGTCTCAATTCTCTGCTTTTATTGCAAACTGTTCTAGAAAGCAAAATTGGGTTCAGTTTAGTATGGAATTGTGCCACCTTTTTGAAAAATAAGGCTTAGTTCAGCATATGACAACCCTATAGATTGTTTGCATTTAACTTAACCTCGATGACTTGGATGAAAAATTTTATGTTCAGAGAGATTTCTTGGTCTTCTGGTATTTTATAAATTACTTGTGGTAGTTTTTTAGGGGACTATTTTTAATTTTTAATGAGTTGATAATGAGCCACCTACTTTTTATGAAAGAGCTGATTCTTTTATACAACAGAAAAACTTTTAGACAGACACTAGCTGCCCCTTTTGTTCTATTTCATTATACATTTTAAAATTACTATTAAATGTTTATGGTATAGGATTTTAAAATAGCTGAGACTTAGTTGAGATTTCCCTACTATTTTCAAATGTGTGATGACATTGATCAGAACTTGACCTAGTATGATACATTTTTTGGGAACCCAGCCATAGGTAATTTATTCTCTTTTCATGAATATTGTGTTTATAATTCAAGTTGATCAGGTTTTCGGTAGTGGGAAAAAAGGGGAAAGCTCAAGATAGTAAAATTTATATATTCCCCTTTGTAAAAAAAAAAAAAAAAACTTCTTTCTCCCCGTCCCAGATTTTCCAGAGGCCTCAGATACAGCCTCCTAGAGCTACCATCCCAAACAGCAGTCCTTCCATTCGTCCTGGTGCACAGACACCCACTGCAGTGTATCAGGCCAATCAGCACATCATGATGGTTAACCATCTGCCCATGCCGTACCCGGTACCCCAGGGTCCTCAGTACTGTATACCACAGGTAAGTAACTCTTGGCCTGGATGGCTTAGCAATAGAGTGGCAATTAACCCAGATACTCATCAGAAGGAGTTGGGGGGAGGATGGGTTCTTGGTGATGTGTGAACTTTTTTGTTGGTTTTAAGTCTAGCCATTTTGTCATTTTCCATAATATTGTATGGAGATATTTCTATATCTCTTTATTTAAAATTTTCTAAGATGATAGAGAAGTTGTTTTCATTTCCTAGATTTCCGCCATCCCTTCCCCAAAACCAGCTTCTCTAAAACGGATTCAGTAATTATCCTATTCCTATGATATCATTTAATGTAATTGAAAACTACTGGCCTGATATCATTTTACAGTCAGCTGATGTCTGCCTGTGCGCTGATTTTCTGTGTGGCTTTACCTAAGATGAACCTTTTTCTTTATCTTCATTGCATCTTGATAGCAAGCAGCATTTTGAATGTGTTTAATCCAGTGGCTTTTCCTTATTTAAATGATTCTCTTACACAGAGAACTTTATTTTTGGTAGTAAGCTACTTTTATAATATTTATAAATGTCTATACTTTTTCTTTTCTAGTACCGTCATAGTGGCCCTCCTTATGTCGGACCCCCACAACAGTATCCAGTTCAGCCACCAGGGCCAGGTCCTTTTTATCCTGGACCAGGACCTGGGGACTTCCCCAATGCTTATGGTAAGTAGGAAAAAAAGCAATTTTTGTTAGTTTATTGTGATTTAATTTTGTTGTTTGGTGGGTCAGTTTACACAATGAGATTTAGTGGTAGGAAGGATTTTTAAATAAAATGTTGCTATGGCTCTGTCTTTAAAGCTACTTTTTTGCGGTGGGGGGGGGCGGCTCAAGCAGCCCTCTCACCTCAGCCTCCTGAGTAGCTGGGACTATAGGTGCACACAACCATGTCCAGCTTTGAAAGTCACTTTTTAGAGAGTGGTTTATAAGGATAAAGTATTACAGAACTATGTAATATTTAGTTAATGACAGATTCTAAAGGAGCTGGTAATTCTCCTGGAAAGAGCCCGTGTGTCAGAGTTCAGACATCTGTTACCAACTCATTATTACCTAGAGTTTTACTGATGGCATAAATATACCTTATCTTTCTCCGATGATTTCTTTTTCCCCAAGCATTTACTTTACATCTTAGAGATTTTGTTAGTGTCTCTCTTTCCCACTAGAATGTAGTATCCATGGAGGGTGAGGATTTTTGTTTTTTTTTTCACTGCTGTGTCCTCAAGACCTAGATGGTGACTTGCAGGCACTTGGAGAATATACATGGGACACCTGAATATAACTGAGTGAACCTGTGGTTCCTTATCTGCAAATTATGGTAAGACCCATGCCAGGGAGAGGTTTTAAGGATTAGTTCAAATGAAAATGCCTTGAAAATTTAAGTGTTTTTAATTTTGAGAAAAAACCACCAAACTTATATTTTGGCATGTAAGCTGATGCTGAACTGAGAAGTAATGAAAATTACTTATTTTATTCAACAAATTTCTACTGCGTACTACACTTAGTTTATTCCTTAGAAAGTCAATTATAAGGGTAAAAATCATTAGATACTGGAAAAATTAGGCTTTAAGATTCAGTAAGCATTGATCTCTTCCATTGCCAACAAAGCAAAGACATTAAATAATCTTACCTGGTTTAAGATGGTAATCTATCCAGTAACCGATTTGCTAACATTGGGATTTAGTAGCTCAGTTAAGAACCTTTACAGCAGAACCGATTTGTATTAAAATAGCCCAAGAGGCTGGGCATGGTGGCTCACACCTATAATCCTAGCTCCTTGGGAGGCTGAGGTAGGAGGATCACTTGAGGCCAGAAGTTCTAGACCAGCTTGAGCAACATAGCAAGACCTTGTCTCTGCATAAAAGTGAGAAAATTAGCCGGGCATGGTGGCGCATGCCTGTAATCGCAGCTACTTGGAAGGCTGAGGCCGGAGGATCACTTAAGCCCAGGAGTTTGAGGTTGTAGTGAGCTATGATGATGTCACGGCACTCTAGATCAGGCAATAGAGCAGGAGGACCCTATCACAAAAGAAAAAAAAAAGGCCCAAGAAAGTTTTTCTTTGCTTGTGAGCTTGTGAGGTAAATAGGCAAACAATCAAACATTATCTGGTTTTGCTTTTAGAGAACAGAAATACTTTCTGTTATCTTGGTCAGTATTGCCTTGTGTAACTGCCATTTCAAAATGATACATGCTAGTTTCCCCTTATCCTTGGAGAATACATTTTAGGACCCACAGTGGATACCTGAAACCATGGATAGTGCTGAACCTTGTATGTACTATGTTTTTTTGATCTGATAACCAAGAGGGCTACTAAGTGACTAATGGGTGAGTAGCATATATAATGTGGATACACTGGACAAAGGGATGATTCATGCTCTGGGTGCAAGATTTTGTCATGCTACTCAGAATGGCTTGCCATTTAAAATTTATGAATTATTTATTTTTTATGTAATATTTTTGGATCACGGTGGACCATGGTTGACTGCAGGGAACTGAAACTGTGGAAAGCAGAACCATGCATGGGGAGGGGGTACTGTATTTTATAACCTCATTAAATGTCTCAAATATACATGTTTATTTAACTCACTTTTTATTAAGCTGTATTATTACTATGAAATATTTTGAAAACAATGTTACATATATGTTAGTTTTGAAGTTAAATGATATATACCTATTACCTATTTGGGGGGGGGTTGTTTGTTTGTTTGGGGTCTTTTTGAGACAGAGTCTTGCTTTGTTGCCCTGGAGTAAAGTGCAGTGATGCATTTATAACTTTCTGCAGCCTTGAACTCCTGGGCTCAAGTGATCCTCCTGTCTCAGCCTTTGGAGTAGCTAGGACTACAGGTGCATGCCACTATACCTGGCTAATTTTGGAATTTATTTTGTGGAGACTGGGTCTTGCTGTGTTCCCAGGCTGGTCTTAAACTTCTGACTTCAAGTGATCCTCTGCCTCAACCTCCCTCAAGTGTTGTGTTTACTTGTGTGAGCCACTTGTGCCTGGCTTCACCCAGTTTTTGACACAGAATATTGCTAGTGCTGTTGAAGTGTTTCTTTTTTTTTTTCTTGAGACAGACGCTCACTTTGTTGCCCAGGTTAGAGTGCCATGGCGTCAGCCTAGCTCACAGCAACCTCAAACTCCTGGGCTCAAGTGATCTTTCTGCCTCAGCCTCCCGAGTAGCTGGGGTTACAGGCATGCGCCACCATGCCCTGCTAATTTTTTTATATATTTTTAGTTGGCCAATTAATTTCTTTCTATTTTAGTAAAGACGGGGTCTTGCTCTTATACAGGCTGGTTTCGAACTCCTGACCTTGAGTGATCCACCCGCCTCAGCCTCCCAGAGTGCTAGGATTATAGGCATGAGCCACTGCGCTCCGCCTGAAGTGTTTCTTATGTGCCCACTTGAACTTAGCTCTTAAGTCACAGATCATGCAATTCTAGTGCCTTTGTGTTGGTCCTTGTTATGAAAACCTAAATCCAAATAAAATTATGTTGAAGTGTAACATTGGCTGTTCTTATCTAGAAGTTTTTTGAATAGAAAAACTATAAGATGAGATTCTTAGATTTTTAGTCAGAGTATACATGCTAAAATTAACAGTATTTCTCTTTTCAGTTTCATATTGGATTGCAATTGTGTCTTTTAATTTACAAAATCTTTTTTAAAGGTGTCTCACTGAATTCTAGGCTGCTGTTTACTTAGCAATTATGCAAATCACTTTTTGACTCAGAAAATGTCATTAAAATTCTTAAGTTTGGCAGCTCTCTTTATTGCGCTTAATACTACTACTGCAGTATGTATAGAAACAATGTAGATGAGTTTACTAGAAGGAAAATAATTTGCGGATTTGAATGTACAGTATTGTAGCATTTTGGCTTTATTTTGTTAGATATATACCATTTTTGTTCATTTTTGTAAAAAAGCAGTATGTTGAGGTGTAGTTGTACCTCAGGTATTATTGATGTCTATCCCCTTTGATAGATATTCTTTCTTCTCCAGTAAATTTTTTTATTTTTTAAATCAAAAAAATTTTAAGAGACAGCATCTCTCTATGTTGTCCAGACTGGTCTTAACCTCCTGGCCTCAAGTGATCATCCTCTCTCAGCCTTCTGAGCTATTGGGATTATAGGGATGAGCCACTGCACCTGGCTTTCCCCAGTAAATTTTGGAGCTCCATTAGCCGTGTAGTGGGTAGATTATCATCTATATTAAAACAGCATTTCCCTAGTTTCCTTAATATTAGAAAAATGATCTTAAGATATTTTATTATGAAAGTAGCCAAGTTAATCATAAAAATTCAAATAACATAAAATACATAAAGTTGAAACAGTTTCTCTCCCTATCCTTTAAAGAAATAACATTTAATAGTTTGATACATATTTTATTTATATTTAAACAATTTTTAAATCACATGGGCATATACTATTTATAATGTTCTAAAACTCCCTGGGTTTTTTTTTTTGTTCATCACAGAGTATGTTCATGGACATCTTTCTCTCAGTATCTATAGAATTTCTCTCATTTCTTTTAAAAGCTATGTACTATTCCATTTTTGAAATGAATCATAATTTATCCTGTTCTTTATTGGTGGAAGTGTAAATTACTTTCACCATTTGGACAGATACTTTAGCTTTAAAGTTTGTTAATAGTTAATAGGCTTTTATCAAAATTAAAGTTCTGGTCCAATAGTTCTCATCAATTATAGGTCTTTGAGCTGTACTGTCTTAGGGTAGCTGTCCTGGTCTATGATCTAGAAGCCATAAATGAACATTTCCAGTCTTATTCACTCTTCTTGGAATCTCTCCTCTTTACCTTTCCACTCCTAATTCTTCATTTCCATCTCAACCAGATGCCTCCTCTTTCCTTTATCACCTCTCCTCTCCTAATCTTGGTTCAGGTTAGAGGTAGGTGTGGGGAATAGGATCATAATTATGTGTTCTGATGTAGAAATCCTCTGTTCTAGGGCAGAGGGCCATCCTCTGGCAGAACTGGCACTGAATGAATCCTGAGATTTGTTCCTTCTTGTCCTACTGCTTGAGTTTGTGAGTTGAGTGTTCTTCTCTCCAGAGTTCTTAGCTCTACATTTTTACCTTTTATGGTTCACTCCAGCATACTACCATTTTATTCCTGTACTCAGTTTAACTCTTGATTAGTGATTCTCAAAGAATATATTTATCTTCACTGAAGTTCTGTAACCAAGATCATGGAATTCTGGTAAAGTATAATTCTTGCAGGGTTTCTACAGTTTTGAGGAAAAATAACTAATAATAGTGTTTGCTCAATGTAAAGTCTTCAGTTTTTTCCCCATCAGTGTTTCTTAAACATTTTATATAGTAGAAAGATGCCTGAAGGAGACTGAAATAATTTCCAGGCAAACCTTGGGAAGTTATGGCTCAAGATGGAAAATTTAGGTTTTGCTTAGTGGTGGTGGTAATGTTGGTAAAGAAAAGAAAATGATTGAGAATTTACGGTGGTAAAAGGTTCCATTCACCCTTCCTTCAAACCAATATACTTCTCTTTTTTCTCACTCTACCATATCATTTCCCCCACCCCATTTTCTTCTTTTCACTCTTTTCCTGAGTCTCTTTGGACACTGGACATATCATTCATCGCATAAGAGCTCAAGGAGTCCTTATTCCATGGTGGTGTGTGGAGAGGCATTATTGTATTTGGTGATGTGGTTATATGCTGACATTATTATTGTCCTGGGTATAAATTGATTTTTCTGTGCTGACCTGGATATTTAGCCAGTGTGTTTATCATTGTTTCTATGGGCAATTCAAGATTTTGAATCTCTTTTCAGAAGATGTACAATGTATAAGGCATTATGTCAGGTATTTTGTGGAATATTGATGTAGGATACTCTTCTCACCTTTCAGGATCTTATAATACATTTGTTTAATATTCATGCTTGGGTTTTACCAATGAGAAGATATCTAAATAACTGTACTAGTGGTTCCCAGATCTTTCAATATCATAGGCAAGTTAAAATGAATAAAAATTAAAAGGAAGGAGGAAACACTCAGAACTGTTACATTTTTAATTTTGCCCATAAGACCTTTAAAGAAAACTGTCATTTATTGTCAGTATCATTTCATATAGAAAGGATATTTTAACAAAAGAGTAGTACTGAAATAATTTCAAAATAGGAACGGTCCCTTATAAAAATTTAAAATTGGTAAACTTTTGTATGTGTATATTTATTCCATGGTTATTATTGTCCAAATTTTGCCATACGTCATTGATGCTTTTTATATAGAGTGCAGCTTGGGAACCACCAATCTATTAACTGGAATCAGCAACCTTTTTCTATAAAAGAGAAGGGCCAGATAGTAAATAGCTCAGGCGCTGTGGTCTCTGTTGCAGCTATTCAACTCTGCCATTGTAGTGTAAAAGCAGCCACAGACAGTAGATAACTATTGTACATGAGTGTTTTCCAATAAAATTTTAGTTAAAAAATAAATAGTGGTAGGCTTGATTTGGCTCTTAGACTATAATTGACAGACCCCGATCTAGATAAACCTACTTTATTCTATGCAGAAGAAACCCAAGGTCAGAGACATTAAGTAACTAACTGGCCTAATTGAGAAATGGTATGTAAAAGTTGTTCACTTTTATTTTTTTAAAACAAAGACAGAGTCTAACTTTGTCGCCCAGGCTAAAGTGCAGTGGCCATAGCTCACTGTGACCTCGAACTCCTGGTCTCAAGCAATCCTCCTGAGTAGCTGGGACTACAGGTGCATGCCACCATGCCCTGCTAATTTTTGTAATTTTTTTTGTAGAAACAAGGTCTTGCTGTGTTGCTCAGGCTGGTCTCAAACTCCTGGGCTCAATTAAGCAACTTGCCCACCTTGGCCTTCTAAAATGCTAGGATTACAGGTGTGAGCCACCCCACCTGGCCCACATTTTTAATATAATAAAAATGTTTCTTTCAATGTCCCTGACTGTATAAGAAGTTAAATTAGTGTGTAAAAGAAAACCATTGTTTGGTAGGGCACATTTTTACTCTGCTGGGGCCCACAGTTAAGATGACGACTTAATATTTTATTATTTGTGTTTAATCCTGCTATATTGAGGTTATCCTATTCTGCCAGGTTTATTCAGCAGCTGTTTATTGGATGTATGTGATATGCCAGCTTCTTCCCCATTCATGTTGACTCAAAAATGTTTCATGAGAAGAATTTTTTTTTTTTTAAAGGAGATGGTTCACCTTTTGGATCTTATTTCCCTTACCTTGAAAAAAATCACAAGGTGAGCAGATTATGTTGCTTATCAAGCAGCATTTGAAACCAATTTTCAGGGTTTGTTTTCTGAGATAATTTCTGAGCTAATGACATAATAGAATAGCACAGAATCACTAATTTGAGCTCTTCTTTGAGAATAATTCACTCACTGCTAGAGGATGACTAAGAATTTTTGGTCTCTTTACGTTAAACTTACTGAAATCTTAGTTATGACCTCTGCTTAGGTCTTTTCCAAATCTGATTCACCAGTTGCCTGATTGATACCTGCAGAATTCTGGTACTGCAAATCATACTGTTTCTAAGGTGTTTGTCCGTGAAAATCATTATGATAGTGGTGGGGATGTTGATGATAACGATTACAGTAGAGCCAATATTATTTGACTGTTTACTTAGTACCAAGGATTTTACCTTTATTAACTACTTTCATACATATTTCTTTCCCTCGTTAGCATGAGTCAATTATCCATGCCCCTATGGAAGGCTAATCCCTCTTGTGTGCACTCTATACCATCCAGTACCCATTTGAGGCCATTACTCTGGTAGTTCTCTTCTGTTTTTCCCACACCTTTTTTTTCCTTCCTCTGCTGGATTAGTGCCAGCTCATACAGCATACTGTTTCATTCCCACATTTTTTTTTTTTTTTTGAGACAGAGTCTCACTCTGCTGCCCGGGCGAGAGTGAGTGCTGTGGCGTCAGCCTAGCTCACAGCAACCTCAAACTCCTGGGCTCAAGCAATCCTACTGCCTCAGCCTTCCAAGTAGCTGGGACTACAGGCGTGTACCACCATGCCTGGCTAATTTTTTCTTATATTTTTAGTTGGCCAATTAATTTCTTTCTATTTACAGTGGAGACAGGGTCTCGCTCTTGCTCAGGCTGGTTTCGAACTCCTGACCTTGAGTGATCCTCCCGCCTCGGCCTC
>CAUYRT010011037.1:0-14057 GCA_963574885.1 Lepilemur ruficaudatus | reverse complement strand
CAGAGTCTTGCTCTGTTGCCTGGGCTAGAGTGCTGTGGCATCAGCCTAGTTCACAGCAACCTCAAACTCCTGGTCTCAAGTGATCCTCCCACCTCAGCCTCCCAAGTAGCTGGGACCACAGGCATGTGCCACCATGCCCAGCTAATTTTTTCTATTTTTAGTAGAGATAGGGTCTCACTGTTGCTGAGGCTGGTCTCAAACTCCTGACCTCAAGCAATCCTCCTGCCTCAGCCTCCCAGAGTGCTAGGATTACAGCCGATCCAGCACTTTACTGACAAACAGAATACCACATCATACTGCACACAGATATCAAATATTCTGATCAGCCAGACATAAAAATCAGAATTTAAACACAATTTTCCAAAGTGTGAGAAGACACATAACCTCTCACAATTGTTGGCCATGTGACTATAGGTCATAGAGAATTCATTCTGCTATTTGTATTCTTCTGCATCATCTTTCTCATTTATTTAAAAAATTAATTGAGCAGCTACTATCTCAGGCATATAGGAACACAGTAAGCCAAAATACAGTTCCTACAATTAATAAACTCAAAGTGCATTTGAGAAGACAAACATTTTTGGAAAATAACAATAGCAATATTGTAGGCAGCAGGGAAGGAAGTCTATATAAGATTGTGTTTAGCTTGTCTGCCACAGTTACTTGGGATGTTCTTCCCTTCCAATAGATAAA
The DNA here is from genome assembly GCA_963574885.1 of Lepilemur ruficaudatus. Classification (NCBI taxonomy): domain Eukaryota; kingdom Metazoa; phylum Chordata; class Mammalia; order Primates; family Lepilemuridae; genus Lepilemur; species Lepilemur ruficaudatus. The sequence continues at coordinate 13,364 of CAUYRT010011037.1, read as the reverse complement.
AGAGAAAATGCATATTTTAATTTAAATTCTTACTTATAAATACAAAAGAGCAAGACTGCCTTTTGTACATTTAGCACAGTTCTTATGCTGGTGTAAGATGAAGACTAATTGAGACAACCAAGCAGTTGTGTGGGACAGGGCTCCTTCCATCAGTGTGACATAAGACCCCCCTGGCTTAGGGAAAGCCTTTATCATTTGGTGTCTGGTCCTTATTAAAACAGACCCTCCACCAGCCACTCTGGAGGGTCAGTATACCTTGTTATTATAGTTATGAAATGCTTAATCAGCATCTCACTAATTGCCACACAGCAGGCCCAAGATATTTATCCCAAGGTATTTAACTTGTGCTTTGAGGTTTTTCAATAAGTAGGCATTTTAAGCAATACAGAAAATGGCTTAGTTAAAAATGAGCAGGTTGAAATATGGGGCAATTATCTATCCATCTACAGTTGGAGCAGAGAGAAAATATGAATCGCCTTCATCCTCCCTCACGCCTGCCTTCCCAGCATCATTCTCACCCTCCCTGAATTGTGGCCGGGACTCCCTCTGCTTTGGAAAGGATCTTCAAACCACCATGATCTCTCCCACCAGCCTTTACACCCACTGTTCTCTCTCCTAGACTAGTGCTTCTTAAACTTTAATGTGCTTACAAATCACCCAGGGATCTTGTAAAAATGCCAAGTCTGATTCAGTAAGTCTGGGGCATGGCCTGAGATTCTGTATTTCTCACAAGCTCCCAGTAATCCTGATGCTGCTGGTCCGAGGAGGAGCCTGGGCCTAGAACACCCTTGCTGCCCATCCCGGCCCAGTTGTCAATGGTTTCAGGACACATAGATTTCATAGACATCTATACAGCCATACACACACACTGACAACCATACCAACAATACCAAGAAAACAACAAACCCTTTCAGGGACCAATCAGGTTGCCAACCAACTTGTTATTGCCAGTTGATTGGTCAAGAAAGGACATTAAAGATAGGCCAAACTGTTATTTCTGCATCATAGAAGGAAAGTTTTCTGTGGTCCTCAACCCCCAGAGTCACAGACCAATACCAGTCTGTGGCCTGTTAGGAACCAGCTGCACAGCGGGAGGTGAGCTGTGGGCCAGCCAGCGACGCTTCATCTGTATTTACAGCCGCTCCCCATCATACACATCACCGCATGAGCTCTGCCTCCTGTCAGATCAGCAGTGGCATTAGATTCTTATGGGAGCTCGAACCCTACTGTAAACTGTGCATGTGAGGGATGTAGGTTGCATGCTCGTTATGAGAATCTAATGCCTGATGATCTTAGGTGGAGCTGACGCTAGCACTGGGGAGCAGCTGCAAATACAGATTATCATTAGCATAGAGGTTTGACTGCACAGTAAATGTAATGCGCTTGAATCATCCTGAAACCACCCTCCCACCCCATCCGTGGAAAAATAGTCTTCCATGAAACTGGTCCCTGGTGCCAGAAGGGTTGGGGACAACTGATATTACCAAAAAGTAGAAAGTGCATAGTGTCAAAATAAAGGACATTTTTAAAAATAAAATTAGCTTTGTGTAAAACTCACTACATTGATCTTATTTTTAAAATTTTATCCTAGACTAGGGGTGCTTACAGCATTTAGGAAAAATTGGCCTGCTTAAAGCATTTAGGAAAAATTGGCCTGCCCAAGTCTAAGTCTTTAAGTCTCAAGTCTAGAGTTAGCCTTTCCAAAAAGCCTTTTCTGATCCTGGGATAGGGGTTGGATGTCCCCCGACGCTGCTCCCATGCACGATGCTGCCATAACTCTCATTCCCCTCCACTGTAATTGCTTGTTTGTCTGTCTGGAGTCCCAGCAGACCTGGAATGTCATTCAGCTACATTTGGATTCCAAAGCCTTGAACAGCGCATATCCACAGAAAATAGCCGATATTGAAAGAAAGCCTGAAATAATGGCTCAATCTCGCAACCTTACTGCTATAGTGGATTCTGTGTGGTGTGTGGTATTAGATAGAGTTTGAGACATTTTTGAAATGGTTCAAAGTCGTGGTGAGTATACAACGATAAAGAAAAAGTGTACATATTAAGAATCTTTTTACGTAGCACAGTTTTTTTTTTAGTAGGCAGTGAAACACAAATAAATCTTTACCTGTTCCTTTAAATCTGCCTAGCCCTTTCCAACTGTTGCTTTGAACTGGTCAAGTGCGATTTTATTCTGTGAATCTGCTGATAACTTGGACTATCTCTGTGTTTTTCTAGTTTCCTTCTGAATGAGCTTTAGTGAGTTCTTGTATTTTTAATGGACTCCGATGACCTGGGCTCTTGACTGTATACACAGGAATGGATAGGAAACCTGCATTTCTAATGATAATGTTTCTTAATTTCCTTACACTTCTTAACCTGTCCATTGTGTTGGACAGACTTAGTTTGCTCTTCCAAAATAAATAGCTCATGCAGGTTACAGCTGAAAGTTAACCAGAAACTTGTTGGCCACAGGAATATATTGGGAATTAAGATGGACAAATATTGGCTATTAAAATAAGAAATGCCAAGTAAATCATTTGGCTAAGAATTATGCTCAGTAATGGATTCAAAGCGCTTTTTTTTTTTTCCAAAATAGTGATGGTGATAGTGATAACAAAACAACAATAATAACAACTCTATGCGTGAGCGTGTACTAAAACATCTGTGGGCATGTATTTCAATTCTAATGATTATGTTCAGGATGAGATCTCAGAATACTTTCGTTTTCTCTATTGTATATTTGTCTAGTGTTTGATTTTATTACTATAGCATACATTTTCTGTTCTAAGTAGAAAAACAGGTCAACATTTTAAGAAGAAAAAACTGTCATGAAAGTTAATGACACTATTGCCCATGAGTACAGTCTTTCCTATATATGAAAGTAGGACACCAAGACACAATCATCATGAGGTTTCCACAGGAAAGAAAGGAAATTGCAGTTGTTTTACACTTTTAGTTGATTGAAAAGGTCATCTCATAAAATATTTTTGACCTTTTTTTATTTTTTTTTTTTTTTGAGACAGAGTTTTGCTCTGTTGCCCAGGCTAGAGTGCCACGGAGTCAGCCTACCTTACAGCAACCTGAAACTTCTGGACTCAAGCGATCCTCCTGCCTCAGCTTTCTGAGTAGCTGGGACTACAGGCACATGCCACCATGCCCAGCTAATTTTTTCTATTTTTAGTAGGGACGGGGATCTCAGTCTTGCTGAGGCTAGTTGCAAACTCCTGACCTCAAGCGATACTCCTGCCTCAGCCTCCAGAGTGCTAAAATGACAGGCATGAGCCACCGCGCTCGGCCATTGATCTTTTTTTATGTTGAGATTCAGAACACTATACCTCGAAGTACGGTGCCTTGGCATGCTAAGTACTTTGAATTGAAGGAAACTGAAAGAGCCTCCGAAGCAAGATCTATCTGTCCTTCTCCCACCCTCCTTTCTCCTGCTCCTCTTTCTCCAATGAGGCAGGCCATAGAAACTCAAGTTCCACTTCCCCAAGGCAAGCCATAGGAAGTAGAACTCCTCTTCTTCAAAGCAAGCCATAAAACCTAGACATATTACTCCAACTTCTTCTTCCCAACCTTCTATGTAGAAGCTGACCATAAAGAAATTCTCTGACCTTCTCTGTCTGAGAGTAGGTCACAAAACCCTCATTCCAAAGGGGTCCTGTCCTATACCCAGGAAGAAGGAATGCTACACAGAGAGGCCAAAAAAGAATCTGAACAGACAGGCCCTCCTGGGTTTTTCCCCACGCCCAGTCTAACCATTAGGTGATACTCTTTTGTCCAATCATGTTTCTACGTGGCTGTCCATTCTTCGTTGAACCTAAGCATAAAAATGGACAGTTTTCCCTGGGTCTCTGGGTCTTAACTTCCAAAGGCTTCCGTGTCACAAAAAAACTTTGATTAAATAAATTTGTATGTTTTCTCCTGCTAATCTGTCATTATTAGTTTTATTTCAGACCCAGCCAAGAACCCTAGAAGAGTTGAGGAAACTTTTCCTCCTCTGCACTTATAAATTTTCTTTTAATCTAATTACTTAAGAACTTTTCAGTATAGGCACTTTTGGGGATTTAAAATACTATCCATGATGTAGCAGAGAAAATGACATAAAAGAATCTTACTAAAACCAAATTTGATAAGTTTTACAAAAAGGAGATGTTGCTGACAATGAAGACATTAATTATGAACTGACCTCTTCAATAAAGTTTCCAGGTGCCTATAAAGAAGCACATTCTTTTTTTTATTTCAGCATATTATGGGAGTACAAATGTTAAGGCTGCACACACATAAGAAGCACATTCTTAAAAGATGCATATGCATCCTAATAAATTAAGCATTTCAAAATTAACTTTGTATGTCTATAATTTTTAAATGTAGTAATTGCTTGGTCTTTAGTCTACTGTATAATTTTAGTCATCTGTATAATTTTGACCATGTTACTGTTACTGAAACTGTAGTCTTGTATTCCTCTACTACTTCACAGATCTGTTTCTTTTCCAGTGCATTGCAGTAAGGTATTAAAGTTGTCCAGCTTCATCTCAAAATTATGATTAACTAACTCTTTGGATATTTGTTTGGATTTTAAACAGAATTTTCTTAATTAAAACATTCATCCTAGTACTCTGGGAGGCCAAGGCAGGAGGATCACTTGAGGTTGGGAGTTCGAGACCAGCCTCAGTGAAACTATGACCCTGTTTCTACTAATAATAGAAAAAATTGTCTGGGCATGGTGGCCCACACCTGTAGTCCCAGCTATCTGGGAGGCTGAGGCATGAAGATCTCTTGAGCCCAAGAATTTGAGGTTGCTGTGAGCTAGGCTGAAGCCATGGCACTCTAGCCTGGGCAACAGAGTGAGAGTTTGTCTCAAAAAAAAAAATTCATCCAAATATTTACTGAGAGCCTACTAAGTGCCATTCTTCTGGCACTTGGGATACATCATAAATAGAATGAAGATTGCTGCCCTTGTGGAAGCAATTGCTGCCCTTAGACTATAGGAGTCTAAAAGGGAGTGACAATAAAAATAAGCAGAATAAATAGGTAAATTATGTAGTATGCTAGAAGATGACAGGTACTATGAAAGAGATGATGTTTAGAGTTACAGGTTATACTATGTCATCTCTCAGCACCAGATCCCAAGTAGCAAAGAACCTATGTGTTTTTAAATAAAATTCTTTTAGGGGACATTAGTGATATCAGGGACATTTAAGTGTGGGGTGCAGAGCAGAGGCCCCTCTTGCCTAGGTTTAAGTGCAGTATTAAGGGAAGACCTCATTGAGAAGTGGACTCTGAGCAAAGACATGAAGGAGATAAGAGAGTTATAGCTGTGGCTATCTGGAGAAAAAGAATTTCAAGCAGAGGGACCAGCCAGTGCAAAGGCCTTAAAGCAGAAATGTGTTTGGCATATTTGGTAAACAGTAACAAAAAAAAATAATAATTTTTAAGGTATTTTGGGCAATAATTAAATGTGATATTATGCACATTTATATTAACTGCATGTTTTTAAACTTTGATGTTATAATATCATTTTAGAATCTAATTTTGAGTCAAATTATGTAGACATTTCCCACTTAGGAAGTCTTCCAGTGTATGATAGATACATAAGTAGGGCTTCCTTCTACATAGTTATTATATTTTCTTTACTTTTTCTTCTTTTGCATGCTTTCGATTACATATTTTTTTTTGTTCCTCTTGTTAACTAAAAAAAAAATAAGGTTTATACTTTGGAAAAAGGAGAGCTTTATTTCTCATGAAGGGTAGCAACATGCTGGGCGGCCATTCCAACAGGTTGGGAAGCAGAGGCTGGGCCAAAGGCCAGGCACGCAGTGCATCAAAGAAGAGGTAAAAGGCAACAGGATTTTATACTCAGCAGCGTGGTCAAATATACATATTTAACAAGCTATAGGAGGAGTCATGAATATTTATGAAGGGAAATTATACCCTGTAATTGTGCTTTATCTCTCCCATCCCATCATGGCACCTAGCACACAGTGAGTGCCCATTATGTGTTTGTTAAATGAGTGATGATTTCCCTGAGGTTTCTTTTTCTTTTTCATTAACTTGTTAGGGACTTGCCCATCTCCAGAATATTTGCATTTTAAAAGACTGCCTGCCAGAGGAAGTGGGCAACCTTGCCTAAAGGTATGAAGATATGAATGGTTAAACATCAGACATCAAAGAGGAGACGCTTTAAAGTGGGGAAATTTCCCCAAGAGCTCCTATAAAGTACATGAATTGAGAGTTACATTTGGTATATAGCCTTGGGACATAATTTCCTGAATTATTTCTATTTGATAATTCTATGTGAAAAATTACGAGAGTTGATTCTACAGCCATTACTGTCAATTTGTAGACTATTTGCTTACAGTTTGTATTGTTCGGTAGGACTTGAAAACCACTGAACAATACAACCTATATTTGTATAGTTCAGGCTCTTTCCCAGTATGACATTTCTGCCACAGTGACTAGGAGGTGAGGAGGGGTGGCCCTTGAAATGCCAAACCGCCCGCTGCCAGTCAGCTGCGTGATGGGCCCGGCAGTCTGAGATGCAGCTGAAAACATCCTCGTATTTAATCTACGGCTCCCACTTTCTGGAGGGACTGGTATATTAAGGCATATAGCGCTGTGTGCACTGTATACAACTGTGCTTGAACGGAAATGTTGGAAAATACACCTCTGCACTGAATTTAATTCTACAGTGGCTTTGCAAACTCTTCTCGTTTGTTGAGAGAAACCTACGATAACCCTTACAATATGGCTTTTTCCAGGTCCTGGAGGAAGGCTAGGGGGTCTTCGTGGATAAACCCTTTCTGCCTCTCCCGACTCCTTCCCATATTTCTTCTATCCTCATCCTCTGGACCTACACAACCGGACAGGATGACATTCTGTGTCGAATCGAGGGAGCGGACGCTGCGCATGTACTAGAATGCTTTTCAAACGGTGCTAGCTCTCCCCGGGGGCCCAACGCAGCCCACTACGCAGAGCACAGAACGGAGGTGCAGGAGCCGGGCAGGCCTCCCCTGCGCTGAGGAACCCCCACGGCCCCTAAGCCGCGGCCTCGCGGATCGGCCCGCCCCCTCCGCTCCCCATTGGCTCGCCGGCTTTAAACGTCACCCCTGCGACTCTGGCGTTGTCCTCCCACAGGTGGGCGGGGCTAGGGGCGCGCGCGGCGGGGCCAATTGCGCACGCGCAGGAGAGTGGGTCTGGGTCTGGACTGGAGGGAGAGAAGTGGTGGTGTTCCCGGTTTCCTGGGTTACCTGAGGGGGCGGGGGTGGGGAATTCGCGGCGGCGGCGGCGGCCGCAGCAGCAGCAGCAGCAGCAGCGTCGACTCGGGATTCTCCGTGTGAGCCGAGTGCGCGGCGGCGGCAGCGACCACAGAGCAGGTAAAGGCGGTTTCTGGGCGCTGACGATGCCGGAGAGGGCTTAGGGTAGCGGACCCTATGCGTGACTGGGGGTGGTAGCAGTCAGCCCGGGCTGGGGGTTGCCTTTGCCGGGCTGAGGGAGCCGGAGGACTCGGCCTGAAGCGCTGGCCTGGGGCTTCCTCTCCAGCTTCGGGGCTCCGGGCGTCTCTCCGCGGCGCCGGGCCGCCTCTGCCACGGCTGAGCAGCGGCGGGCGGGAGCTCGGCGGGGTCCCTCCAGGCCATTGCAGCGGCCGCGCGGCTAACTTTATTTCCCGGCCCGCGAGGGGTGAGGTCGAGCAGGCTGGCGGGGATCTGCTGCTGCCTTTATTGCGTTTTTTAATCCTGTGGCGCGGCACTCCCTCACCCCAGCCGGGCCCAGACTGGCAGGTTGACGATGGGAATTGACAGTTTCCGCGCCACCACCCTGCCGGTCGTTCCTCGCACTCCTGCCCCGCCGTACTCGCCCACCTGTCATCTTCACCGTGCGACTTGGTCTGTTTTTTTCCTGCCTGTGACATCCTTTGCCCGGGATAGAACCTTTCTCCGGGGACATCTGTCTGTCTCAGGCATCATTGGAGCCTGGCTGAGATGCCCCTTTGCTGCTGATGGGTTAAACTGCATGGGAAATAACCCAGTTAGAACCCGGGTTGTTTAGTGGTAGAGGGGATACAGAGGCTTTAGGAAAGGCTTCCTTAGCCCTGATTCGTATCGAGTTAAACAAAACGTAGCAAAACATCCCCTATATGCTCGACAGACCATACATGCCCAGTGACAGGACTTGATAGTTTATGGGCTTTCTTTTAAGCAGATAGAAAATTTTAAGGGAGTTGAATCTTGTTTTAAATATGTTAGTGTTGCATTTGGACCTATGTTTCCTTGAAAGTCAAATTCAGCTTGCATATTCCCTAGGTTTTGTTTAACAGATTGATAAAACAAACTGAATAGGGCATTTCTCCTGATGATTCTTGGCTTTTCTGCTCGATTACTTTAAACTTCCGCACCTAGAAACCTTATGCTAGTAAAGATTTTGACTCTTTAAGCTTTCATTTTATAAATGTAGTTAATTTATATGGGTATCTGTTTTAAAGAGCTTTGCAAGTAGCCAGCAACTCTGATAGCTCTTTGCTGTCATCCATATTGGTTACTGCAAAGATTGAGCATTTAGAGAAGAGAGGGCATAAGAAGAAAATGAGTTACTATAATTTAATTTACATGAGAACACTATAAAATTATGTATATATTTAGTAAATATTTACTGAGCACCTACTGTCTGCCAGACACTTTTCTAAATAGGTAAATGTACTCTCCTTTATGGAGCTTATATTCTAGTGGAAACCTTAGATAGTAAACAAAATATGTGCTATGTCAGATGGTGTTAAGGGCTATAGAGAAAAAGTAGAGACGAGGGAGGACAGGGAACTGGAAGAAAGTTGCAATTTCAACTAGAGGTAGCAGTGGAAGGCTTCCTGGGGAAGATGATGTTTGAGCCAAGACCGGAAGGAAGTGAGGGATAATCCATGCACCCCTCTAGGGGAAGAGTGTGCTAGTAAAGAGGAAAGCACTTGCAAAAGCCCTGAGGCAAGAGTATGCTGGGCCTGTTTGAGGACAGCAGAGAGAAGCTGATTTGGCTGCAGTGGAGTGAGCAAAGAGTAGCAGAAATAAAGTCAGAGAGGTTACTGCGGTGGGAGATTAGATTGTGTAAGGCTTTGTAGGCCTTTGAAGGACTTGGGTTTTTACTCTGAGTGAGAAGGGGAGTCCTCCCTTTGGATAAAGAAAGGATATAATCTGACTTGCCTTTTAAAATGGTCCTTCTGGTGGCTAGATAGAGCAGTTTTTTGTGGGGGAGAGGTTGAGCAGGAGCAGAAACAGGGGTACCATTACAGGGACTGTTGCCACAATCCAGGCCAGAGATAATGTAGCTTGGACAAGCGTGGAATTGGTGGAGGTGGTGAGAGGTCATTGATTTCAGGATAAATTGAGGGTAGAGATGTAAAGGATGCCAAAATTTTGTCCTGAGGTAGTAGGAAGATGGGATAGATAGGTACTGTGATGAGGTTTATGAGAGGAGTAGGTTTGGTGGGGAGAAGGTTAGGAGTTGGTTAGAAGGCATTAAAATTAGACATCCAAGTTTTTAAAGAAAAAAATTATTCAGTGAATGATATGGAAGACTATTCAGGACCATTGTGATGGGTATAGGGACCACCACAACAGAGCCTGCAGTGAGGGAGAGCTATTAGGCTCAACTCCAAATACAGCATGGACAAGTGGGAATTTATAGCTAAGGAGCCGTGTGGGGGTCAATGGATAGAAAATTACTAAGAGTATTTCAGAGGTAAATGGGATTCTGGCTAAACTGATCTAACAGGATTCTTGCCAAAGATGGGCCAGGGTGATGAGACATCACCTGGAATGGTGAAGGATGAAGAACCTGATCAGATATTGAGGATGATCAGTTATCCAGGATGGGTATGCTAAACAGATTTAGCAGAGTTCTTTGCTAAAACTGGATTTTATAAGGAAGTGTACTGTTGGGCCTAGCAGAAAATTCAGAAGGCTAACTAAAGTTTTGCCAGGCAAAGAATCTTTGTCAAAGTGGAGATTATTAGTAGTAAACTCTAGTGACTTTGTTTTGAAGAAACTTTTTACGTTACCTTGACTGTACAGGGGGTTAAATTTTTACCCACAAACTGCCAACTAGTATTTGGTACTTGTTTTCTTTTTAGCTCTTTTGGACCACCCTAGTCATTCTTTTCCCAAATGTCGGTTTGTTTTTGTTTGCTTGAACTCACAGAATGTATTTGTTAGTTTTAGTTGTAGTGAAATCCATATAATTCAGGATTTCAGAGTACCTTTTTTATCTCTTGCTGCATTTAACTTGAACTCCTTCACCTAATTAATCTTTTATATTTAGATGCCTGGCTTAAGTTTAGGATTTTTTAAGCCCCAGAAATGTTTTTGTTTCACTTGATCATTTGTGAAATTACAATGGAAATTACTTGTATTTTTAATACTTTAATCATGTCAAAAGACAAAATTGCAACAAATTAAGTTTAAAGGTATTTTTTCTTTTTAAACACAATCTTGCTCTGTCACCCAGGCTGCATTGCAGTGGCATGATCATAGCTCACTGCAGACTTCAACTCCTGGGCTCAAGTGATCCACCTGTCTCAGCCTCCCAAGTAGCTGGGGACTCTAGGTGCATGCCACGATTCCCAGCTAATTTTTTTAAAATTAATTTTTTTTTTTTTTATAGGCAAGGTCTTGCTGTGTTGCCCAGGCTGATCTCAAACTCTTGAGGTCAAGCAGTCTCCCCACTCCAGCTTCTTGAGTAGTAGCTGGCATTACAGGCGTGAGCCACCATGCCCAGCAAATTTAGTTTAAATATCTTATTTGGCTTTTATTTGTTATTCTAGAATTGAGCAACACCTTATCTATAAAAAAGATTGGGTATTTTGATGAACTGAGCAGAGATGGCTGGTTTTATGGTAGTCCCCCATTATCCACGAGGAATACATTCCAAGATCCCCAGTGGAAGTCTGAAACCTCGGATAGTACTGAACACTATATACACTATGGAGTGGGATGGTGCACGCTACTCAGAACTGGGTGCAACTTAAAACTTATGAATTATTTCTGGAATTTTTCATTTAATATTTATGGATTGTGATTGACCTCAGATAACTGAAACCTCCAAAAGTGAAATAGTAGATAAGAGGAGACTACTGTATAGGCAGAAAAGGGCTGAGGAAAGCAGAAACAGAAAACAAAAAGCAAATTGGTTAAAGTTACTTTTCTTATAAGGTTAAAGCAGAGGGGACTTCCTTATTATGTCAGCCATATGATATCATATCATATCATATATTATAACAACTGGACTGTTGAGGATTTGGTTGTTATCTCTCTCTTTCCTGATTTTTTGGGAGGTCAGATGAACAATTTAGTTTTGGCTTTGTGAAGTGGAACTTCAGCATGAGTGACTCCATTTTGGTTTGGTCTGTTGGGCCCAGTGCAGGAGCTCAGTCCAAACCAATGGCCTCCTATAAATTTTATTTAACATCAGTAAGTCAGTAATATACAAGGATTATCCTAATTGTTATGTTTCATTAAGGATGGCTTGAAATAAATGGGCCATCACATGTTAAATGTAGATCTTTTAAATCAAATTATACAGTATTCATAGCAATAGAATTTGCTCTGTAAAACTTGAATCTAAAATATATTAGTCTTCTAAGCTAGGCACTATGGCACATTTCTGTAGACTTAGCTACTTGGGAGACTGAGGCAGGAGGATTGCTTGAGCCCAGAAGTTTGAGTCCAGCCTGGGAAACGTAGTGAGACCCTCATCTCTTTAAAAAAAAAAAAATATATATATATATATATATATTTTTATATCCTGGAATTTAAGGGCTATCTTTTAAATTAAGAACTAAGAAATAAGCTAATATTTCAAAATGGATTTTCAACCTAAATATATCTTGATAATATATAATAATCTGTCAAATAATAACTAATTATAAACTGATCTTAGAGTTGATGAGAACACCATACTCTCTTTGATACTACTTTCTTTCACTGCTGCTTCTCACTAGTGCTCTTCATTGTACCTTTTAACTTCCTTGGCCTTGTTTATAGTAATTGAGAGAGGTCTGCTACATTTGGAAATTTTGGAAATAACCTGTGGAAATTTTCAGGTCTAACTGCTGGGGGGAAAAAATAGAGAAAAATCTTACCTGATAATGTGAAAAAGAGTAAGGCTTAAAACTGACCATCAGGCTGGGCATGGTGGCTCATGCCCATAATCCCAGCACTTTGGGAGGCTGAGAAGGGTGGATAGCTTGAGACTAGCCTGAACAACATAGCAAGACCCTGTCTCTAAAAAAATTTTTTTAAAAATTATCTGGGAGTGGTGGTGTGTACCTGTAGTCCCAGCCACTTGGGAGGCTGAGGCAGGAGGATCACTTGAGCCCAGGAGTTTGAGGTTGCAGTAAGCTATGATCACACCACTGCACTCCAGCCCAGATGATAGAGCAAGACCCTGCCTAAAAAAAAATAAAGGAATCAAATAATTTTTCAAAAGATGAGTCATTTTTTCATTCAAATGTGATTCTTTGAAGTTGAAACCCCAAATGGACAAGAAAATAAGAGAGCTTCTTCTAGCTATTTTTAACTGAATGGAAGAAATAGATGAACAATAGAGTAGATTACTATACATACTTATAAATGTTTATAAAACTACTGCCACTGGTTTTTTGAAAAATAATGTTTATACAACAGATTACTACACAGCAGTAAGAAGGAATGAACTATAGATCACACAACATGGATAAATCTCACAATAATTACACAGTATGAAAAATGCCAGACCAAAAAGCAAAAAAAAGAGTACATACTGCTGTATTGTTCCAGCTGTAAAATTCTTGAAAATGCATACCTATGTATAGTGGGAGAAAGCAGATCCTTGATGGCCTGGAGAAGAGGTAGGGAGGAGAGGTGCAGGAGAGAGAGAGGACAGTGTACCAGGAAACTTTAGGGGGTACTATATAGGTAATCACTATCTTGATTGTGGTGATGGTTTCATAGTTGTACACGTTTCATAGTTGAAACTTATCAAATTATGCACTTTAAATATGTGCAGTTTGTAGCCGGGTGCGGTGGCTCACGCCTGTAATCCTAGCACTCTGGGAGGCTGAGGCGGGCGGATCACTCAAGGTCAGGAGTTCAAAACCAGCCTGAGCAAGAGTGAGACCCTGTCTCTACTATAAATAGAAAGAAAGAAATTAATTGGCCAACTAAAGATATATATAGAAAAAATGAGCCGGGCATGGTGGCACATGTCTGTAGTCCCAGCTACTTGGGAGGCTGAGGCAGAAGGATTGCTTGAGCCCAGGAGTTTGAGGTTGCTGTGAGCTAAGCTGACGCCACGGCACTCACTCTAGCCCGGGCAACAGAGTGAGACTCTGTCTCAAAAAAAAAAAA
>CAUYRT010011036.1:0-16399 GCA_963574885.1 Lepilemur ruficaudatus | reverse complement strand
AAGTTTCTGTTCATGTCCTTTGCCCACTTTTTGATAGGGTTGTTTGATTTTTTTCTCTCTGGTTTTCCTGAGTTCTAAATAGATTCTAGTTATCAGCCCTTTATTGGATGTGTGGCTTGCGAAAATTTTCTCCCATTCTGTAGGTTGTCTGTTTGCTCTTGTTACAGTTTCTTTGGCTGTGCAGAAGCTTTGTGATTTGATCAGGTCCCATTTATTTATTTTTGTTGATGCTGTGATTGCCTTTGGGGTCTTCTTCATAAATTCTTTGCCTAGGCTGATGTCTAGAAGAGTATTTCCAATGTTTTCCTCTAGAATTCTAATAGTTTCACACCTACAGTTCAAGTCTGTTACCCAGCGTGAGTGGATTTTTGTGAGAGGTGAAAGATGTGGATCCTGTTTCAGTCTTCTACATGTGGCTATCCAGTTTTCCCAGCACCATTTATTGAACAAGGATTCTTTTCCCCAGTGTATGTTTTTGTGTGCTTTGTCAAAGATTAGATGGCTATATGAGGATGGTTTTATATCTGGGTTCTCTGTTCTGTTCCACTGGTCAATGTCCCTGTTCTTGTGCCAGTGTTTTGAAATTCTTGAGATGATTAGTTAGGTTACAAAATTTTCATCCTTTCGTCTTCTCTAACACGTGCACTTAAGGCTATAAATTTTGTTCTAAGTACATCTTAGCTACATCTCATCAGTTTTGATTTGCCAGGTTTTTTTTTTTTCCCAATTCAAACATTTTTTCACTTCTGCTATGGTCTGAATGTGTCCCCCAAATTCATATATTGAAACTTAATCATCAGTGTAATAGTATTAAGAGGTGGGGCCCTTAAGGGGTAATTAAGTTATGAGAAGGAGTCCTCACGAATGGGATTAGGCCCCTTATAAAAGGGCTTGAGAGAGTGGGCTCATCTCTTCTGCTCATTAACCATGTAAGGACACAGCCTCCCTCCCTCCAGAGGCTATAGCAACAAGGCACTACCTTGGAAGCAGAAAGCAGCCCTCACCAGACACACAACATACTGACACCTTGATCCTGAGCTTCCAGCCTCCGGAACTGTGAGAAATACATTTCTATTATTTATAAATTACCCAGTCTGTAGTATTTTGTTATAGCAGCACAAATGAACTAAGACATCTTTCATTGACATTCCTTGTTCTTTCTGTAATTCTCGAAACTTTTACCTGTGATAGGGTAGGAGTGGCTAGGGGTACAAGCCACTTACTGACCATAAGTTGATAATTTTTGAAGCTGGTGAGAATATGGAAATTTGGAGCAAGCTTAAATCATGGCAAAATGCTCTGGTCTCACACTAACTTGAGCCAAATTAAGTTTTTTCCCGTTAAGTATTCTCTTTGAGGATACTTGGCTGATTAAACTTATTAGCCCAGTTTATAATTTGTCTTCCATGTAAATCTTAGCTTTGAATTTTTCTTGAATAAAAATAACGATAATAAGCCTTTTCAGTTCAAATGAATCAAACTAAAATTAATTTGTTGTTTCTCTTAAATTGCTTTTAGTCTATGGATTTCCCACCATAACTGCCTGCTTTCTCCATTTTCCTTTCCTTGCCATTTATTTGTTGGGGGAACTGGGTTGTTTTCCTGTAACATTTCCCATACTCTGGTCTTTGCTGATTGTAGCTTTGTAACATCATCTAATATGTTCCAGTGTCCTCTGTATTTTCTGAAAACCTAGGAGCTTAAATAGATTCAATTAAAATTTTTGAAAAGAATGTTTCATAGGTGGTATTCATTATGTATTTCCCATTGTATCATATGAAAAAGAAAACATCTGAAATCTATAAGTCTGTGACCTTCGAGTGTGGAGGTCCCTAGATACACACTTAATGAGATTCTAGTCTCAGGTCTGTAGGCCCCATCTTTATGACCATCCTTTTGAGCTTCTGTGAGCCCTTGGGTCACCCCACATGCACCCTACATTAGACCCCCTTTATCAAACATACTCTTTCTTGTTATCTGGCTAGAAATATTGCAAAAGATATAAAATGCAAAGCCAGATAACATTTCTCATTTCCACTTTTTATATTATAAAATATTTCAAACACAAAGAAAAGTATAGGAGAGTGATGGCAGCAAAAATGACAGAGTAGGGAATTCCAAGGATCCATCCCACTGCAAAAACATTGAATAAATAAGCAAAAAAAATGCCACAATCAACTTTTTCAGAGCTCTGGAAAATAGTCAACTACATTAGTCTACAATGTTGGTCTCCAGCAACCAAGTGAATGCTGAATCAAGGCAAAAGTGACTTAAACATGGTAGAATAGCTTTGTGGTGCTTTAATGTAACCTTGTCCTACTCCTCTCCCCTCCCAGCATGGTGGCAGTTTTAAGATGTAGCCTGTATTCCTTCTTCTGGGAAGGAGTTCCAGAGAGAGCAGAGCAGACCTTGTTTCCAAGGAACTGTGTTTGTTTGGGGGTTCCCTGAAGTGTTGACATTGGGTACTTGCTTTTGTTTTGCCTAACACAGAACTCTCTCAGTGCAGAAAAGTGGCTAAACAGAGGGAGTTCTGTGAAAACACTGATAGGCAAATAAACAAGCTGCTGCTACCTGGAGCAAAAGATTACAGTTGAGTCAACAGTGGACATTCCAAAGCCTGGGAGGAAAAGCCAAGAAGAGAGTTACGTTGGGGAATAAGGGCTTGGGTAATCTCCTGCATGTAACAGAAAATCTAGAAAGCCATGTGCATGTCCAGGCTAGGAAGCATGCCCAGAAAAGAGCTGAGAAAACCCTTAGCTCTCACTTCTGACTGACCTTTAGGCTCAGTGTGAGCAAGAAGTGAAGGCCAAAGCAGAGTTGCAAATGGCCTGGCTACATGTTCAAAGAGTGTCTCTAACACAGAGCCAACAGAGACAATCTGCGAAGACCAGAAGAATATTTTTTCTTTTACCCCTATGGGTTTAAGGAAATCTCTGTCAAACCACTAGCTGACCAAAAGGTAAGGGAACAGAGCCTTCAGAGACCATCTACCTCAAGCGAGAACAATAAACCCTGAGGGAAGCAAAGAATCTGATTTCTAGAGTTACTACATTTAAATGTTTAACATGTCCAATCTTTAACAAAAAAAATCACGTGACACACAAAGATACAAGAAAGAATGGCCCATTTGCAGGGGAAAAAAAGCCAGATGAACAGAAACAATCCCTAGGAAAGCATAGACATTGGTCTTACTAGATAAAGATCTTAAGTCAGCTGTCAAATTGTGCGCAAATAGCTAAAGACAACCATGGACAAAAAAATTAAATGAAACTGAGAAAATGATGCTGCAATAAATATCAATAAAGAAATAGAAATTATACAAAGGAAGCAAATAGGAGTTCTGGAGCTGAAAAATACAATGATTGAGACGAAAAATGTACTAGAGTGTTTCAACAGCAAATTTACGCAGGGAGAAGAATAAATGAACTTGAAGACAGGGCAATTGAAATTAACCAGACCAAGAGGCAGGAAGAAAAAAAATGAAGAAATGTGAACAGAGCCTAAAGAAACGTGGTATAGCAACATATGCATTATGGGAGCCCCAGAGGAATAAAGAGAAAGAAAGGGGCAGATAGAATATTTGAATATATAATGGCCCCAAATTTCCCAAATTTGATTTAAAAAATATGAAGCTACATATCCAAGAAGCTCAAAGAACTCCACGTATTATAAAACAAAGAGATCCACACTGAGACACATAATCAAACTGTCAAAAGACAAATATGAAGAAAATCTTGAAAGCAGAAAGTGAGGAGAGAAACATTCCCAGATAAACAAACGCTGAGAGAGTTTACTGCCCACCTAGAGCTGCCCTACAAGAAATGCTAAAGGGAGTCCTCCAGGCTACAAAGAGAGGACGTTAGATAATCCCTCAAACTAGCTGAAGAAATAATGAACAAAAAAAATAAGAAGAAGAATAAAGAACAATGGTAAAAGTAACTACACAGGTATTTTTATCTTGTTGTGTTTTTGGTTTGTAGTGCCTCATTATTTTTGCCTAAGGATAGACACATAGACTAATAGAATAGAATGGACAGTACAAACCTATACATCTGTGGTCAGTTAATTTTTGACAAGGATGCCAAGACCAACCAGTAGGAAAAGAATAGTCTTTTTAACAAACGGTGCTGGGACAACAAGATATTCACATGCAAGAGAATAAAATTGGATTCCACCTCACCCCATAGACAAAAGTGAACTCAGAATTGACCAAAGACCTAAATGTAAGAGCTAAAACTATAAAGCTCTTAGAAAAATCATGGAGGTAAATCTTCATGGTGTCAGATTTGTCAATGACTTCTTAGGAATGACACCAAAGGCACAGTGACAATTAGACTTCATCAAAATGAAAAACTTTTCTGTTCTAAAGGATACTGTCAAGGAAAGTGAAAAGACAATCTACAGAATGGGAGAAAATATTTGTAAATATTATATCTGATAAGGGTCTAGCATCCAGAATATATAAA
Organism: Lepilemur ruficaudatus; assembly: GCA_963574885.1. Classification (NCBI taxonomy): domain Eukaryota; kingdom Metazoa; phylum Chordata; class Mammalia; order Primates; family Lepilemuridae; genus Lepilemur; species Lepilemur ruficaudatus. The sequence continues at coordinate 11,933 of CAUYRT010011036.1, read as the reverse complement.
GAACTCTTAAGACTTAACAGCTAGAGACAAACAGCCCATTTTAAAAATGGGCAAAGGATTTCAATAGACATTTCTCCAAAGAAGATACACAAATCATGAAAAGAGGTTCAACATCATTAGTCTTTAAGGAAATGCAAATCAAAACCACAATGAGATAACATTTCATACCCACTGGGATGGCTATTTTTAAAAAATGGAAAATGACAAGTGTCGGTAAGGACGTGAAGAAGTTGGAACCTCCATACACTGCTGGTGGAAAAGAACTGAAACTAGTGCAGCCCTGTGGAAAACAGTTCGGCAGTTCCTCAAAAAGGTAAATATAGAATTATCATATGACCCAGCAATTCTACTCCTAGGTATATACCCAAAAGAATTGAAAACAGTATTCAAACAAATATTTGTACACCAACGTTCATTGCAGCACTGTTTACAACAGGTGGAAACAGTTTGAAGGTTCCTCAAAAAGCTAAACATACACTATGACCCCTACATGTAAACTTAAAATAATTGAAAACAGGGGCTCTGTTTGTGTGCCAGTGTTCATCGCAACATTATTCCCTGTAGCCAAAAGGTGGAAACAACTGAAGTGTCCACAACAGATGAATGGATAAACAAAATGTGGTATCTATACAATGGGATATTATTCAGCCACTAAAAGAGTTGTGGTTGCGCAACTCTATGAATGTATTAAAAACAATGTATCGTACACTTTAAAAACTTATACTGAGGACTCAAATTGAAGCTCATTCACTAACCCCAAAGTTAGTGACCAATATACAGCTTACTTTGTTATTTCTGGGAGAGGGTGAATGAAAAAATGGTATACAGGGAGGGTACATTCTAACAGGAGTAGAGATTTAAATTAAGGTACTGAGGTTCTAGGTAAATTTCCAGCAACAACGCATGGGTCCGAAATGAGGTTTGGGGTCTTCTGAAATAGCATTTGGCCTTCCCTGAAGGGCAGACTCATCAGCTTTGCTAAAAGCCATTATAATTTGCTTTCAAACCTGTTCGATTTCAGCTAGGAAAGTGTTGCAGTTAACAAGTCTGAATGTGAAATATTTATAAACCCCAATATAGCATTTACGCTGCTGCTGAGATAGGGTGATAGTGTTGAGACTAGCTCAGGGCAGCGCTGCGTCTTAAGGATCGTGACAGATTTAATACACGGCTTTTCCCACCTCACACTCAGCTGTTCCTTCCACTTTTTAAATTAAATATTTCTCCTGTAGCATTCTTTTATACTCTTCCCTTCCTTCCATTCCACAGCTTCCATCCTTGATGCTTTTCCCCTCCACCAGCACGAGATCATTCCAGCGTATCTGACGAGCTCTCAGACGTTCAGAAAAGCGATTCTTGGAATGCCATCTGGCTAACCATTAGGTATGTCCAGACAGACACTCGGCGGATTATCTCCAGGAAGGAAGAAAAATAGAAGAGAGTCTCAGAACTATTTATACAATTATCCTGCAGGCTTTGGCCTGGAAAATAAGAAACTAGGGCTTTCAGGTTTTTGATTGCGTTTCTTCTTTCCTGTATTTCATGAAGTTTAAATTATAACCATCTGTTTCAGAAGATATAAAAATCCTGGCTCCATCTTCTTTCACGTTCCAGAATACTAACCCTTTGGGGAACCTTCTATCAGTGGAGGTGCTGGGTGATGACTACTAGAGTGAAATCACAGCGTAAAACAAGCACCAAGCTGCAGTTCATCGCCTCGCCGCCTTGCTGGCCCTCTGCACCTAGTGCAGAAAGGGGCGTCGATGTCTAAAATGCTTTGCAATGTGGATGTTCCCTGTGCAGTTGTAGTGACACTGACATGTTTTCTGTTTGTCTGATGACGGTGTTTAGGAAGAGGAGGATGGTGATGATAGTGAAAGCTCCCTTTTTCCAACTCTCATTAGAGACCGTTATTCTTTTTTCCTCTTTTTTTAAATTTTTAATTATTATGGGTACATAATGACTGTATATCTTTATAGGGTACATATGATGTTTTGATACAGGTATACAATGTGCATTAATCAAATCAGGGTAATTGGGGTATCCATCACCTCAGGTATTTACCATTTCTTTGTGTTAGGAACCTTCCAATTCCATTCTTTTAATTATTTTAAACTATACCCCAACTTATTGTTGATTATATCACTTTGTTGTGTCATCAAATATTGTTCATTCTATCTTACTATCTAATATATTTTTGTACCTGTTAACCCTCCCCACCTTATCACCCTTCCCTGCTACCCTTACCATCCTCTGGTAAACATCATTGTACTCTCTGTCTCCATGAGATCAACTGTTTTTAATAATTAGCTCCCACATATGAGGGAGAATATGTGAGATTTGACTCTCTGTGCTGGGCTTATTTCACTTAACATAATGTTCTCCAGTTCCATCCGTGTTGTTGCAAATGTCAGGGTTTCATTCTTTTGTGACTATGTAATCTTCCATAGTGTATATGTACCACAGTTTCTTTACCCATCATTCATCCATTGATGGACACTTAGGTTGATTCCACATCTAAGCTATTGTGAATAGTGCTGCAATAAACATGGGAGTACAGATAGCTTTTTGATATATTCAATTCCCCTCCTTTGGATATACACCCAACAGTGGGATTGCTGGGTCATATGGTAGTTCTATTTTTAGTTTTTTGAGGAAACCCAATACTGTTGTCCATAGTGGTTGCACTAATTTACATTCCCACCGACAGTGTACAAGGGTCCCCTTTTCTCCACATCCTTGCCAGCGTTTGTTATTGCCTTTTTGATGAAAGCCATTTTTGCTGGGGTGAGATGATGTCTCATTGTAGTTTTGATTTGCATTTCTCTGATGACTAATGATGTTGAGCATTTTTTCATATACCTGTTGGCCACCTGTATGTCTTCTTTTGAGAAATGTCTATTCAGATCCTTTGCCTATTTTTAATTGGATTATTTGATTTTTTTTTCCTATTGAGTTGTTAGAGCTCTTTATATATTCTAGTTATTAATCTCTTGTCAGATGGCTAGTTTGCAAATATTTTCTCCCATTCTGTGGGTTGTCTCTTCACTTTGTTGACCGTTTCCTTTGCTGTGCAAAAGCTTATTAGTTTGGTTTGATCCCATTTCTCCAATTTTGCTTTGGTTGCTTGCGCTTTGGGGGTTTTACTCAAGAAGTCCTTGCCCAGACCAATGTCCTGAAGCATTTCCCCAATATTTCCCTTTAGTAGTTTGATAGTTTCAGATTTAAGTCTTTAATCCATTTTGATTTTGATTTTTGTATATGGCGATAGATAAGCGTCTACATTCTTCCGTATATAGATGTCCAGTTTTCTCTGCACCATTTATTGAAGAGACTGTCCTTTCCCCACTGTATGTTCTTGTCACAATTGTTGAAGATAAGTTCACTATAGATGTGTGGATTTATTTCTGGGTTCTCTGTTCTGTTCCATTTTAGAGACCATTATTTTTTTGCTCACCTTTAATTCTCAAAAGATCCCCAAATCATTTCTGGCGAATTCAAAGGCACTTCACACTTGGTAATTAATTTGATTTGCTCTCTTGGTATTTTTGCAGTAAACTGGGGGAAAAACATGTGTCCCCAGACTTTTTTGACTGATGCCTCATCAGTAAAAAAGATTTGAGCATGTGCCCCAATGTGCACTGTGGCTGTCTAACGTAACCTTTTCCTATGGCCAGAGAGTCACTGTGCCCCTTTTGGTTAATGCGTTAGATTCGTTTTCCCTCTCAATAGTATTTCTCTTTTCTTCTCTCAGAAACAGTTTATTTTCTCCTTCCCATTAATAATCCTTTACTGAGCACCCACTGTTTTCTAAGCACTGTGCTGGGTAGTGGAGGTACAGAGATAAACAAAACCTGATTTTTAATCCCAGAGCAACCAATGTAGTGGAGAACAAGCTGTGTATAGAAATACCTACAACACAAGGAAACGAGAGCTTTACAAGTGAAGAGTTGGGTGGTGTGGAGGAGGGATGACTCATACACTATAAAATCTTATTTTTTTCTTCTACCATGTATGACTTTCTAGTATTTGATGGTGAATTCCTTCTTATTTTACTATTTCATATTTCTTTAAAAATCCCTGTTTTCAAAGCATGTGTTTTTCATCTTCTTTTATTATAACACTCTACCTTTGGGGATTCTCATAAATAAATATAACCTTTTATTGTGTCAGCTGGATCTGTTTGGGATACAGAAATCAGGCAAAGGGAAGGTGTGGAGTTGCTGGTTCGCACAAACTTGCAGGCGTTGCCAAGAGCTGGGACCAGACACGCTGCTGAGTCACACACCATGGTCGCGCAAGCGTGCCACAGGCTCTCAGGAGGCAGGGATGACAAAATGAGTCAGAATGAATGAGGAGAGGGAAACCTACCCCTCCAGCCAGAAAGAGAAAGCCTGGAGGGCTAGAGAGGTTTTATCAATGTGTGTTTCAAGAGAACAGCAGAGACACCGTCTGACATAATTCACTGTCAAGGTGAAGCAAGTTGAAGAACTAAAACTACAAACAAGTGTGATCCCACTCTATATATTGTTACTTCTTATTTGGACCCAAGCCCATACGGAGGCTAAAAGCCGTATCTTAGAACTAAAAATAAACATTTCAAAGCCGCTTTCCTGAGGCTGGGGTATAGAGAGAGAGGCAAGGAAATAGAAAAGTGTATTACCTGGGAAAGATCAGAGAACATAAACTCTCTTTTTATGTTGAAAAAGTAATCGTGTGTTTGCATAAAAGGAATAACCACCTATTAATGAATCAAATGAAGAAAGGAACACTACAAAGAGTTTTCTGGAAAGCATTTGAGGCCTTGGCTAACCTAACAAAATCATGCACTCCCGGGTTGGGATGTAGGGTTCCAGTCGCCCCTCTGTACCTGACGGGGGTTCAGCTGGAGAAGGATCCCTCACACTGACGGGCAAACTGGTGACGTGGCTCTGGGAAAAGAGCCGGCAAGCGTCACTCATTTTGTAAAGTTAGTGAGTGAGGATGCTGACTCTTGACTGGACAGGCCAGAGGGGCTGACCTCTGCCACACAGCACTTCGTTGCTTTAGCAGCTAGAGGGTTTGTGGCCTCAGCCACAGTGTGGGCAGCAGTAACAGGCAGGTGTGGCCTGTGCAACCCCCAGGAGCACTGCTGAGGTGGACGCCCTGTGACCAGGAGGATGCAGGGGCCAGTGAGGTTGGGGGAGTCTTTGCTGTGTGGCTCTGTTTGAAACAACACACTGGCAAGGCCTGGAGAAGGATTCCACTGCTCCAGTGCCCGGCGTGGATGGGTGGGGGCTGGGAGGTGGGGAGGCCAGCCAGTTCAAGGGTAGTGACTTCAAGTAGACACCATTCTCGTGTAGCACCAAGGAGCCCTTTAATGCCACAGGCCAGAACTCCTGATAAGGGATTTCCCATAACTGCACCTAGGAGAGTGCCAGCCTCGGCAGGGCTCGGACAGTCCCTAAGGATGGGTCAGCAACACTTTCTCATTGCTCCATCCCGTTTCCCACTTTCCCAAGGCAGGACAGGTAACCTGGTCCGCTGCTCCAGACACTCTCGTGTTCTGACATCTGCGGGACTTTTCCCAGCCTGTTTTATTGAAGTATTTCCACCCTGGCTGTTTAGAACCATGTCCCCCAATTCTTTTTGGTTGACACCACATCGATAAGAAAGATTTGAGCATGAACGCCAATGTGCATTTATTTACTTATCAATTATAGACATAAGCTCCTGTATTAGAAAGCAGACACAGAAATAGAAACTACAAAAAGGTAAGATAAAAATAAAGTCTAAATAGAAGTTCTAATATTTCCTTCCAGCACTCCAGTGGAGTTTCTGGTTCATCCTTAGAGAGTACATGCACCCGTTGTGAAAGTCACAGGTGATTACAGCAATCACCTGGTAGCGACCAGTCGGACAGCCCATTTCCAAACCAGTCTTCTGCCTTCAACACACGCACATCAGGAGCTTTGGCGACATTGGCTCTATTCTCATTCAAAACCATCACAGGTGAGACATCTGTCACCAAGACAGTGAAGTGTGGAGGCTCTTACTACAGTGCTATGGTTTAAGTTCACCCCCATGCCCAGCAGATTAGCTGTTGTTCACCATGTACACATAGCTTAAATCCTGGCCTACAGACAAAGGAGAGAATTGGGAAACGTAGAGAGAATAACAGTTGTGAACTCACTGGAAAAAAATAAGGAGGAGGGTCATTATAAATGTATTTCTGAAGTTCTGCTTTCTCCATCCATTACTTCCTGAAAGGCACTTTGATGACACTAATTATATCTCTCTATTAAGTGCTTTATCTAGTCCTCTATAACTGAGTTGTGATTATTTGGAACAGCTATAAGAAGGCTGTTTTGCCTCTTATACTCGTAAGTATTTGCTCAGTTTAAAAATCATTCCCTTTAAAATTACTATGTCTAGTTTTGGACTGTCCCATTAAATAAAAAAATATTGACACCTTTTGAGACTATCCCAAATTGTCCTGAATTTATCCTCAGTTATTGGAATTGAGTTCTGGAAAACCATGTCCAAACATTCATGAACTCTGCCAATACTGCTTGGCCTGTTGTTTCTCAGAGTAGGAGGGGGATTTGAAAAAGATTAAGTTACTAATAAGCTATGACCCCTCTTATATTTTTGTTTTGGACACAATGTCTAAAGGTTAAGTCCTTGGCATCTACATAATACAGTTCCAAAATGTTATCTTTGCCAATAGCAAGTTTACTGCTAAAAATTCAAGAAGAGGATTTCAGAACACATAAGCAAGAGACAAACTATGTACCCTTGAATTTTATTCCAAAGTAGTTTGATAAGTCACAATGTATTCACTAGACTATAATTTCCATGATGATATAATTTAGTTTATTGCTATATCCCTAGAACCTAAAATTATTTTTGGCACAGAAGAGGCAGTGAATATTTGTGAAATTAATAAATAAATTTAGAAAAGCCAAAATATTATCGATATATAGAATCACAAATTTGCCTGTGGAACAAAGAACATATTTGGGAGAAAAAATGTGAGTTACACCATAATTTAAAAAAAAATGAATCAAATTGAAATATTAATGAAAAATGAATTTTCAATTTTCTTTCAAACTGTGCCCAAGGAAAGCTTAATTGTGGCTCAATGTTTAATAATACATACTTTAGGAAGAGTAATACATTTTTATAATATGATAATTTTTTTTAGTTGTTAAAATGGCATCTGAACTAATATTACACAAAAAGTTATGGCCATGGGCCAGGAGGTCCCAGACACAAACCCGTCAGAGCGGAATGTGCTTTGCCTCTGAGAGCTGCAGAACGCAAGGGAAGGGTAGGCGGCAGCCACCGTGCTGCGTCGATTTATCTGCTCAGTTAGTATCTGTTCATGGAGCAGTGCACCAGGCACTGAGGGTACGCAGGAGAGAATGATTGTTCCGCAAACTCGAAGATCTCATAACTAAGCAAAGCAGCAGATTTGTGGGTGTATAAACGCCTGGGCTAGAGCTGTAATGAAAATGTGGACTGAGGGTGATACGGTCACAGAGGAGGGCGGGCTGGCTCTGTCTGGAGGAAGAGGGGACACATGCACACCAGCATTTGCCTGATCTGTCAGACTGACAAGTAGGGGAAACAGTTTTCAAGGGGCTGTTGCCACAGAGGCCGTCTGACGGGGAGGATGGGCAGCAGGAAGACTCTGTATCCGTTTCCCGGGGCTGCCATAACCAAATAGCACAGGGTGGCTCAAAAAGCAGAAGTTTATTTTCTCATAATTCCGGAGGCTGGAAGTCCAAGATCACAGTGCTGGCAGGGAGCTTTCCTCTGAAGCCTCTCTCCCTGGCTTCCAGGTGGCCGCCCTCTTGCTGCCTCTACACATGGTCCTCTCTCTGTGCACGTGCGTCCCTGGTGTCTCTGTGTGTCCTAACCTCCTTTCCTTATAAGGACACCAGTGAGGTTGGATTAGTGCCCGCCCTAATGGCCTCATTTTAATTTAATCACCTCTTCAAAGGCCCTATCTCCAAATACAGTCACATTCTGGGGTACTGAGCATTAGGGCTTCAACATATGAATTTTGGGGAACACAATTCAGCCCACAGCAGACTCTGAAGCAGCGGTTCTCAAAGTGTAATGACGTGGACCCCCGGAGGTCTCCAAGTCCCTTTCGGGAGGTCTACAAAGTGAAAATCACGGTCATAATAACACTAAGATGATAATTTCGTTTTTCACTGTGTTGACATTTGCACCGATGCTGCAGTAGCCATGGGGACACAGCTGCTGGTACCTTAGGAATCATGTCTGTGGTGTCCAGTGGTCCTAGTAGTCATGGCATTCGTCACGGCCATCCAGGATGGGTTAAAAAAAGAAAGCCAGTTTTACATAAGAATGTCCTTGATAAAGCAGTATAAACTATTAATTTTATAGTTTGAGCACATGTCTTAGAATATTCTGTATGATGAAACAGGAAGCACTTCTGCTGAGTATCTAACGACCATGGTATCTCAAGGAAAAGCATATTCGCACCGTAGTTTGAGTCGCAAGCTGAACTGTTTTCTGCATGGAACACTCTCTTTACTTGAAAGAACAACTGGCAGCTATGATTATTCAGAGTTGGCTGTTTGGCAGACATTTTCCTGAAAATGAGCCAAGTGAGTTTGTCACTCCAAGGAAAAACAACTGATAGTATTTATCTCTTTTGAGCTTGTAAGCAAAAATTAGGCTTTTGAAAATCTTGACCTGCGGAAGAACTTAAATACTATGCAGCCTCATCTCACTATTTTAGAGAGAAGGAAACCGAGGATGGGGGGCGGGTGACTTGCCTAAGGGCACATGTCAGCTTGTGGTAGATGGAACCCATGACTCCCAGAAAACAGCATCTTCACCTTGCATCGCATGAAATCGGCGCCTCCTGCGGTACGCGATGGGAGCCATGATGGTCCATACGTCACAAGAGTGACATTCGCGCCACATCCGTTTACTGTTGCGTGATGAGTGACACCTTGTTTCAAGAACATCCCCTGTAGTAGGAATGCCGGAAGGTCTTTGAGCGAGGGGAGAATGTCTATAATTCTTGAAGTCCTTGACTTTGGTGGTAGCAGCAAGACTGGAAAGGAAGAATTAAAGCCGAAATACAAGAATTAGTGACAGTTTGGAAACTGAAATAAAGAATCTGGACCACTCAAAGATGCCCTCCAAGGCTTTCAGACTCCTGGAAGGGAGATCTGACAACACATGTTTGAAGACAGTGATGAGAAAACAGCTAAGCGGCTTTCTGTATGCAGCTTTTAAACAACAGGTTATAATTCTTTTTTTTTTTTTAACTTGATGATCTGTTTAATCTCAAGCTGGCATCATTCCTCCTACCCCCATCCCAGCACCTGGATCACGCTTCCAGCAGAATACAGGCAACTAATGTGAGAAGCAAGAAGCTAAATATTGAATTAAGGTGAATACAGTCGGGAATCACACCAGGTATTCTAAAAGCAAGTAGTGGTGAGGTTTGGACAGACAGTGTTTTGTATCATCTGTGCTTCTGGCTGGATGTCGGGACCAGATACCAACAGACATTGGAATGGCTTGATGATCCTCCTTTCATCATATCGTCAGAAGGTCAATAGTACCTTAGCACTATGTCACAATGCCTACGTCATTCAACTCAGTTCATGTTGTCACGTGGGCATTACATCATCTCACATTAACACAAGAAGAAGGGTGAGTACAGTACAATAAAATATTTTGAGAAAGAGAGAGGGAGAGAGAGAGTGTGAGCAAGTGCACATTTACATAACTTTTTAAGTTTTTTTGAGACAAGGTCTTATTCTGTCATCCAGGCTGGAGTGCAGTGGCTCACTGCAGCCTCAAACACCTAGGCTCAAGCAATCCTCCTGCCTCAGCCTCCCAAGTACTTGGGACTACAGGTGCACCACCACACCCAGCTAATTTTTTAATTTTTTGTAGGGATGGGTCTCGCTGTGTTGCTAAGGCTGGTCTTGAACTTCTGGCAGCAAGCAATCCTCTCACTTTGGCTTCCCAAAGTGCTAGGATTACAAGCATAAGCCATCATGTCTGGCAACTTAATTTATTTTTTTAAAGACAAGGACTCACTATGTTGCCCAGGCTGGACTCAAACTCAAGGGATCCTCCCCCCTCAGCCTCCTGAGTAGCTAAGACTCCAGGTGAGAGCCACCCTGCCCAGCTCCATACTTTTTAGTACCGTATCCTATTACAATTGTTCTATTGTATTAGTTTTGTTGTTATTCTCTTACTGTGCCTAATTTATAAATTAAACTTTATCATAGGAATGCATGTATAGGAAAAAACAGTATATATAGAGTTCAGTACTATATCCATGGTTTCAGGCATCCACGGGGGGGGGGGGGCTTGGAATGTGTCCTGAGGATAAGGAGGGACTGCTGTACATCAACAGGATGAAGAATTAAGATAAGCACTCATTAATTTCAAGGAGAACACATGCATGAATGTTTTCTAAAGGTTTTTGAGGAAGGCAGTGGGGTGGGTCTTCTGAATGGCTGCCTGAGTTCTGCATTCACTTAATTCCTCAGTGCTGTTATCTGCTTTAGAGATACCATCAAGGGGGTCTTTAAGCAAGCAAACAAACAAACAAAAACCTTTATTTATAACTACCATTACCAAAGCAGTATTGTACAATGGTCCACTAATAAAAAGGGCACTCTAGAATAATGATAATAATAGTTTCCATGCAAATTGCACTTTGTGTTCTAATGCATTGCCTAGGTAATTGCATTGGATTGTATAATTTTTATAAACCTTATTATTGGATTCAAATAGGTTTGTGGAGCATCCAGAGTTTAGCAGAAGTACCGGAGATTAGGAAGGCTGTGTGGTAAAGAAAATGTTTAAATCTATGAAGTCGCTCTGCTGCCATGCATACTGAAACTCATAATTCTTGGGCTTTATTCCATCTCCTCCTCTCAGTACAAGATTCAGTCTAGATTGTGCTAATGGTTCCATCCTGTATATGTGTCTAGGTATTAATTATTTATCTTGTCACATAAACTAAGAAGTTTGCTCTAAAGCCACACCGTCCAACATAGTAGCCGCTACCTATGTGACTATTCAAATTTAAATTTAAATTAATTAAAATGAAATAAAATTTAAAATTCAGCTCATCAGCCTCAGCAGCCACATTTCGAGTGCTCAATAGCCTCACACGGCTGGTGGCTGCCACAGTGGACACGGCCACGAGAGAATATTCCTATCGTTAAAGAAATTTATTGAACAGTGGTTATCTAGAAGATAATTTGTAGGTCTCATTTTTAAACTATATGACCATAAAACAATCATACTTGATTTTTAAAGAATGTGAATAATTTGAAAAATTGATTGTGTGAAAAAAATGAGTTTTAGTTTTGGAATTCTGTTGATAAATTCGTGTTTTTTAAAGTAATTAACATGAATACAGCAAAAGTGTTTATTTTCATAGCAGCTATCTTCCAGGTTGCTTATTTTACTTGGCCAACATTCATTTATTGTTTTGTTGTTGTTATTGTTGTTGTTGTTTTTGAGACAGATTCTCACTCTGTTGCCCAGGCTAGAGTGCCGTGGCGTCAGCCTAGCTCACAGCAACTTCAAACTCCTGGGCTCAAGCGATCCTTCTGCCTCAGCCTCCTGAGTAGCTGGGACTACAAGCATGCGCCACCATGCCCAGCTCATTTTTTCTATATATTTTTAGTTGTCCAATTAATTTCTTTCTATTTATAGTAGAGACGGGGTCTCGCTCTTGCTCAGGCTGGTCTTGAACTCCTGACCTTGAGCTATCCACTCCACCCGCCTCAGCCTCCCAGAGTGCTAGGATTACAGGCATGAGCCACCGCTCCCGGCCTTAATTTTTTCTATGTATTCTTAGTTGGCCAGCTAATTTCTTTCTATTTTTAGTAGAGATGGTCTCGCTCCTGCTCAGGCTGGTCTCGAACTCC
>CAUYRT010011035.1:0-26578 GCA_963574885.1 Lepilemur ruficaudatus | reverse complement strand
AAAAAAAAAAAAAAAAAAAGTGAAAATACAGCCCACAAAATGGTAGAAAATATTTGTGAGTTATATACCTTATAAGAGACATGTATTTAGAACATATAAAAAACACTGATACTGAAAAATACAAAAAGAAATAACACAACTTAAAAAATGAGCAACGAGTTTAAGCAGGCATTTCTCCAAAGAAAATATACAAATAAGCACATGAAAAGGTGTTTTCAATATCATCAGAGTTATTACAGAAATGCAAATTAAAACCATATTGAAATACCAATTCACATCTACCAGGATGACTATACTCAAAAACAAACAAAACAGAAATCAATTTCTCCTGTGGCCATTTGTTTGGGTTCTGTGCCTCTTTAACCAGCACACAACCGGTTCATAGGGAATAGGACAAAGTGAAAAAAATTATCATATATGTGAATTCTAGATGCATCAAATTGACTGTAAATTTAATGTCAAGCACACATATTGATTCAGGATTATCTGACATAAAAAAAATATGTCCTGAGGTCATAAAAGTTGAAAAATCGAATTGCAAGAGACACCTGGAATGATCAGGGGATGAAAAATAAAAACAAGGCGGCAGTGGAGAGCTATGCATAGCTCTAGTCAAGGGATCTTCCATAAAGAGCAGCTAAAGGCAAGAGCTGGGTGATCGTGGAGCGTCTGTCCGAGGAGCTGCAGAGTCTGAATGCGTTGAGGAAATTCATATGTTAATCACCAATGTGATGGTATTAATAAACGGGGCCTTTAGGAGGTGATTAGTTTAGAATGCTATCAGTGACCTCCTAAGAGAGGCGTGAGGCAGAGGGGAATGAGGAGTGACTGTTAATGGGTACAGGATTTTCTTTTTCAGACCATGGTGAAAATGGTCTGAAATTATATAACGGTGCTGGTTGCACAATTCTGTGAATATACTAAAAACCACTGAATTGTACACTTTAAAAGGATGAATTTTATGGTATGTAAATTATACCTCAATAAAGCTGTTCTTTTTTAGAAATGTTTCAGGACAAAAATGGATTGCATATTGAGAATTTAAATCTTCCTTTGTGTAAAATTGTGAAGGGTAATATTTAATATAAACAGCCATTGATCCAGACTGGGTTAGAGCTTGGAAATAAGCGGAATTGACAACTTCTATGACCACTTACGAAGTTAATAAAACAATTAATGAAAGCCCAGTTGATAAAATGTCATTTTTACTTATCAAATGGGAAAAATTCATGGCGTTTAATAATACACAGCGTTATCTGGGTTGGAAGGCAACAGGCATTTTTATATACTGTCAGTGAGACTGAAGTAATGCCAACACTTTGGAGAGCTATTTGACAATATACAGTAAAATGTAAAATGCAGTTACCCTTTTAACCCAGCCATTCTTCATCTGTAAATTTATCCTAGAGATACATACTCAAATAATGAGTAAATACATATGCATAAAAATGTTAATTGCAGTGCTGATTATAATAGCCAAAATATTGGAAATAATTTAAATATCTACCCATAGAGGATATGTTAAATAAACTGTAGTATTTTCACACAGTAGAATACAATGCATGTATTCAAATGAATGAAGTCTATATGTATTACTTTGGAACAATATCCAAGATACATTAAATGTTATAAAGCAAGGTGTTGAATTTCTGTAAAATAAACCTGCTAGTTGTCTACCCAGTATTCATTCTTTCCCTCATTCTTACTAAACAAACTCTGATTTTACTCAGCTGCAAAGTAGCTGTCTAAAAGGCCTTATTTCTCAGCCTCCGTTGCTGCCAGGGATAGCCAATGAGACCTAAGTGGAAATTGTTGGGTAGGGCCTTTAAGAAAACTGCTTAAATGAGGTTAACTCAGCTAGGAGACACAATCTTTTGTCCTTTTTATTTTTCTTTTGGCCTGGTACGTAGATATGATGGCTGGAGCTCCCGTCACTATTTTGGGACATAAATCAACTTTGAGGCTAGAAGCCATGCTAAATGTGATGAAGCAGATTTGGCCATAACCGGGGAGCTGCCCTTGGTCTGCTGCCTTCCTGCCTGCCTCCGACTGTCACATGACAGAGAACAATGAGTCTCTCTCTTGTTTTAGCCACATTGTGGGGTTTCTTTTGCAAGCAGCAAAATCTTATCCTAACATATGATCTTGTAAACATAGATGAATGTTTGGTATACACGAGATGTTAGGGCAAACTACAGACAGTGAGTTGGTGGTCCGGGCTGGAGGGAAAACATTTCATTGTATACTCTTTGGCATTGCTTAAATTTTTACCATGTCTCCATTTTGCCCGTCTCATGGGCTACCTCAGATTCTCTAGCTACAGCTAGCTGTCTCCCAGAGCTCCCAAACTGCTCCCACCAGGTGAGGAAAATGGCTGGAGTCTCTGGCCCCTCCCACTGCTTCAGGTGACATCCTACACAGGGCGGTCCGACTTTTCCAGCAGCCGCCAAGGGGTCAGGGGATGCAGCCTGAGGGTGCAAGGGCAGTAACACCCTTAGGGTGAACTTCAGCCTATGAAAAGACAGAAAATGAGAAAGAACCAACAAATAAATATTTTCATTCACCCCCCTGACAGACTAGTATAAGATACAGTGTTTCTGCATATCACGTCCCGAGCCACGCCACAGGGCCACCAAACAGTCAGCCCCGTGTGTGAAGCAGCAGCCACCCCGCATGAGAATGTGAAGTAACAGCCCACCTTGCACCTGCTTCCGGCCCGCCCTACCGCAAGACCCCTTTCCCTCACTCTGGGTGCCTTGGCATTGAACCTCCAGTCAAGCAGTGCCACTTAACCTTTTCTTCCAGCTCTGTTTCCTAGGGTAAGACAATATGTGTGTATTTCTTTTTCAATTAAAAAAAAAAACTAATTTTTTTAGCAACCCAGTGAGCAGAGCAAAACTGAGGGCACCAGACCCCAGCCAGTGTATTGGGAGCTATTCTAGTCCATAACTCTTTTATTTCTGCAGTTAACCAAAACATTAAATGTAAGTCCTTTTTGTTTTCTATCATAGTCCAACATCCTTATTTTTCTTAGCATATCTCATTAGGCCTTTTACGCAGCCTAGTAAGCAGTTAAAAAAAAAATTAAAATCCTAACATATAAAAAGATCTGAATTTTTACTGAATTATTGAAACTCAAGGGACAGAGCCCCAACCAAGGACACAGGAGAACACCTGCCTATGCTGTCCTCATCTGACTTTGTCTGAAATTTAGAGACAGTCACAATCCCATCATCCTGGAATCTGATCTCTCAGACTGCAGGATCAACATAAGAGACTCCAAGGCCATGCAGTGGTTTCTGTGTTGACACCAATTCTAACAGTCACTGGCAGCCAGTGTAAAAACTGCAGCCCTGGGGAGCTGTGTCTTCGGGGCTAGATGATCTCAGTGAGACTCCACAATTGCGGTGCTCAGAAGTCGGAATAACGGCCACAGTCTTCGGGCATTCTTCTGCTGTGACACAGCTTCAGAGTCGTCAGCTGCTGCTTCTGCAACAGGGAGCCAACCTTGAGAGACAGGAGGATTATCGGCCAAACACATACACGGCCCTTACAGTCCCAGGGTATGGAAGTCCCGACCTCCAACTCCAAGTCTCCAAACTCTGACTCTCTGCTCAGCAAATTAAGGCGCCCCTTCATCCAGCCTGGGAATAGCAGGTGTGACATGTTATATCCAGGAACAGAGAGAAAGTCATTTGCACAAACTCATGTTGAGCCCATATACCCCAATGTCACCCTCCCTGTGTCCTTTGTCCTTTAGAGGCCTTCCGTGCAAAGTGAGGAAATGGCAACACGCTATGAACATTCTCACAGCTCCGCCAGGGACCAGCTGTTGTGTCTAGGCACCCGCGAGGCACTCAGTACTCCACGCATGGCTCCGACAGAAACACTGTAGGCAGGTGCCAGTGCGCTGCCCCACCCCAGGAGAAACACACAGGTCTGTTCCAGACATGATGCCAAAATTGCTGCTTTAACAGCAGATCAAGAACTTGCATGCCCTTGTTCATAGCAGCATTATTCAGTAGCCAAAAGGCGGAAGAAAACCCAAGAGTCCGTCAATGGATGAATGGATAAACAATACATGTTGCACATATACGATAAAATATTATTCAGCTTTAAAAAGGAATGAAATTTTTACATGTGCTACGACATGGATGAACCTTGAAAACATTCTGTTTAGTGAAATAAGCCAAACACAAAAGGACAAATACTGAATTATTTCACTTATATGGGGCACTTAGAATGGCAAATTCATAGAGATCGAAAGCAGAATAGAGTTTACCAAAGGTTGAAGGAGTGAGGATCAGGGAGTTATTGTATCACGGGTGTGAAGTTTCTGTTTGGGACAATGAAAAAATTCTAGAAATGGATAGTGGTGATGATTGCACAACAATGTGAACGTATGTAATGCCACTGAATTGTACATATAAAAATGGCTAAAATAATTTTATGTCATATAAATAACAAAATTAATTTTTAAAATTAAGATAAAAATTTTCTGTGCAGAGAGGTATCCACTTAAAAATAAGCTATGCCTTTAACACGTACTCATTAAATATCTATTATGTGTTAAATTTTGGACTAGATCTTTTGGGGGTTGTGGATATAAAATCTCAGGAATGCTCAATGCCTATAAGCAGCTGAGTAAACAAGAAATCACTATGGGAAAAGCAAATAATAACGTTCATATATATGTAATAACATTTAAAAATAATTTACATTTGTGTTATGTTTACTCAGGACTCTATTTCACTTAATCCAAACAATGTGTGGCACCAGAACCAAGTTACATGCTCAATAAAACACTGGTACTATTATGTCTATTATTACTATTACTATTAATTATTATTTTACAAGTGAGGAAACTGAGGCACAGAGAGATTGATAACTTGCCCAACAATTATTATGCGGCAATGCCAAACTCTTAATTCAACGTTGATATTTGATCTTATTCTACTAAATTACAACTACTCCATCCAATGGTTTTCCTAATATACGGAGCCGTCCATCCTTACCAGGGTACAAAATATTCTTTCTCATCAGATTAGTTAGGATACAACTACTATAACATGTGCCCAAATAACAGAGGCTTAAACAAAATAGGGTCTGTTTCTCCTTTATGTCACAATGTGTAAGCAGTCTACTTCTATAACGACGTCTCTGTGGTGCAGGGAACGCAGACTCTTTTGATGTTGGTGTTCGCATTCTCAGCATTAACCTTCCACTTCGCAGCCTAAGATGGCTGTTACAGCTCCTGCCATCGTGCCAACATTCCAACCTGCAGAGAGAAAAGAGGAAGACTGAGTAAAAACCCCAACCCTTGAGAGCACAACCCAGCAATTACACATACCCATCCTGTTCACATCATAGAACTTAGTCTCATGATCACATGTAGGTGTAACAGAGCTCACCAGTCATGTACCCAGCTGTAACTGGGGGCGCTCTGACCAAAGGAAGAAGGGGGGTTGTTAGGAGTAGTGAGTGGGCAGTGTCTATGACGCTCACCCCTTACCTCTGGACAAAGTTAGTCAAGGTCCCTGGTTCCTGATCTCCAGGGGGCCACATCACCTGGCTGGTTCCTCCTTCCCCTATTCCAGCAAGCCACTCCGCATTATGCCTCTGTGCTGTGCCATCAGTCACTGTCAAGCAAATTGCAGGGTTAGGAAAGCAATCTGATAGGAAAGCCTACAGTAAGAGATTCGAGTTTTGCATGGGAGGAAAGGAGACATTCCCTTAAATCACTCAATTTGCTCTATGTGTCATATTAATCATGAGAAGTAAGAGAAAAAGGAAACTGTGTGACCTGCAGCAAGTAGAACACACACATCAAAGGGGAGCCCTGGCCACAGGGCATCGAGAAAACAGCGAATAAGACTAGGACTGTGTTGTCCCCATTTTAATATTCCCAGCCACTAGGGTAGCGCAAGACCCAGCACAAAATACAAATGAGCATTTTGGGCATCACTTACAAAGTATGCTCATAGACATTATCAAATCTTTACCAAAACCCCAGGAAACAGTTGTCATTGTTGTCCCCATTTTACAGATGATGAAACCACAGGTCAGCGGGCCCAGTGAACCACTGCCCAGCGACACACAATCAGGAAAGGGCAGGGCTGGGCTCGAGTCATTTGGGGAGAAAGCTGAATGCGAGGTATTTCCTATTGTGGCCAAGTCTTTCCTTCTAAAACTAACAGCACTTAGCTTAACTTTTAGAATTTAATACTAATCATACTTATGTGAACTATTTACTTATCCTTGCATACCGTAGGATGTGATAACTATCATGCGTATCGTGGACATGTGCCTGATTAGTTTGCAGCCCTAGCTCCCGTGCCTGTTGCCTCAGAGTCCCTCCCTGGGGCTCTCCCTCCCCCGCAATGTTGCTGACCCCCTGCCCCAGCACGGACTGAGGGACAGAGACAGGGAATGAAGGCAGGTGGCAGCAGGGGTCTCACAGCCAATCTAGACGGGATTTCCTTCATTTCTCTTCTGTCCTCCCGCCAGTGTGGTCCCCGACAAGGGCAAGCACGGGAGTGAAGTGAGCAGTAGAGGCATCGACGGGGCAACCGGCACTGGACTTGGACTCAGGTCTGAGGGGTCTAATCCTGGCCGTGACACCGACTGCCTGATTGAGTGTGGGAAAGTAACTTGATTTCTTTAGCTTCAGTTTCCTCATCTATAAATCAAAGATGACAGCAGCCCCACCGAGAATGCAATGAGAAAATGGGATCCAGTGAGACACCACAAAGATGCCCAGCCGTAGTAGACCCACAGTACACGCATCCATGGAGCTCTTCAGCTGAAAGACTTTTATTCCAACACTTCTGTTTCACAGATGAAGAAACTAGGGCTCAGAGAGGTAAAGCATGGCTCCCAAGGTGGCCCAGCTGGGCAGAACAGGGCCGAGAATAGACAGTAGCTCTTTCCGAGGCTGGCCTGGTGACGGTCCTGTACACCATGCTGCTCTGGTGCGTGGAGGGTGAGGCTGTGAGGATGCAGGTGAGGCTGCGTGTTTCAGGAGCAGGGTTAGCACGCACGTGCACACCTGTGTGTGCACACACTCACACGAGGAGTTCTCCTTGAGGGAAAGGACTCTGTCATCTCATTCTCTGCCATATCTGCAGTGCCTAGAAAACTGCTTGGCAAACTGTAGTCCCCAGTCAATATTTTTGACTGACTGAGACACACACACACGTACACACACACACACACACACACACACACACTTCAGCAAGGAAGAGCACAACTGGAACTCCACTGCCTAATCCAATAGTCAGAGTCAGTCCTAGAATTTAAGCCGGACTAGTTGTGCCTCAGAACCTTCTATCGCCTGCTAGAATGCTCTCTCTGCCCAGTGCCCAGCACCCTCAATGTTCCAAAAGCTTTTAGGCTCCAAACAGCTTCTCTCCCATCAAAAGTTAGCCTTCTCTTGTCCCATTGCTTCTGGGCCCTGACCTCTCAACAATCCATATGACAACAGGCAGGATTTAGCTAATTAAATTAACCAATGGACAAATTAACAAGAATGAATAAAAATCCTCAGTGGTCTAAGGCAAGGTAGTGGAATATTGCAAAAGGTCAGTGGGAAGTTAGTTAGCCATGGAAATTTCCAGGAGAACAAAAAGACTGTAATTCGCCACCATTTCCCCAACACCCAGAAAGGGACATGGGGAGAACTTCAAGGAACCATGATCTAAAGGATGTCTGTGGTTTGTCTTTTCCTTGAGGCTCTTAGCAATCGTAAGTGTTACAATGGCAGGCTGGTGCTCATTCTTGAGAACAAGCACTTGAGGAACCACTGTAGACACCCAGATGGTGTCCAGGATATCAGATTCCTGAACAGGATGGAAAATGTAATTCGAGAAAAAGCCAGAAAGGAAAAGATTCTGTGAGACAGAAGGAAATGGAAAGTGTCCACAAGCTGATAAGCAGACAAGGAGATATGGAAGTAAACTGGTATCATCTAAAAGAGGAAGTAGGCCTCATTCATTTGCCTGTTGATCCATTTCCTCACTCGACTGGTCCTTATGGAACACCAGCTGCATGCAAGGCCTATGCTCGGCATTACAGAAGCCACACGAGCCATGGATGTTATGGTCCTGCCTGCAAGGATGTTATGCTCCAATCAAAGAGACAGATTTCAATCAAATAGCCACACGTGTAAATGTAAAAGTTTTACTTGGGCGAGTTCCAGGCAGAGGAGCCTGTGACGGTAGCACATGCTGCTGGTGCCCTGCCCAGACCTCTAGAAAGCCTTCCACGGGCTTGGTGGGCGAGCCGTGCCCAGCTGCTGCCACCAGCCTCCACCCAATGGCTCCTGCATGCAGCTTCCCCAGGGGATTGCCCATGACATTTCCTGCAGGAAGTGCTTGGGAGCTAACCCATCCTGGCAGCCTATGGCCAGTCACTGACCAAGGTGGGAGTCCAAGAGCCTCCCACATCTGCCTCCAGGCAGGACAGACTGTTCAGCTCACCCCCCAGAGCTCCTTCCCGACCAGGCTGAAGCCAGACGCACCTGAAACCACATTCTCGGGCAGCTCTTTCTCCATCCCTATCTCGGTTCCTTTATTCCCTTTCAGTTTTCCTGAGAGTGGTCCCTCCATGACCCCCCACACACACACACATCCATCAGGCTCTACTTTTAGAGAACAGAATCTAAGATAATAATATTTTGAAAGTACATGATTGGGAGATTTGACCAAGTCAGGGGGCTAGGGAAGGCTTTCCTGAGGAAACGCTTGAGTTGACGTGAAAGGAGGAATCCAAATCAACAAAATGGGTTGCAAGAGAGAAGATAGTCTTCCAGGCAGAAAGAATAGCATGAGCAAAGGTCCTGTGGCAGCAAGGAGCCTGGCCTTCTTGATTGCCTAAAAGAAAGTCGGTATGTCATGAGCCCTCAGAGGAAAGGGAGGCTGGTGTGTGGTGACATGGCAAGATGGGCTCAGGAACCAAGGGGCCTGATTCTTCTAGGGGGTAGAAATGGAAGTTATAGGAAGATAGATTTCAGTTCAATAATTTGGCCATGATAGCGAGCGCTAGTGAAGGAATGGTCGCCTTGAGAAGTAGTGAGTTCTTATAAATGAGAATGTTTATAAATGTACCTGTCTTATAAATGTACCTGTCAGGGAACTTACGTATGGCATTGGGGGGGGATATTGGAAAAGATGATCCTTAAGCTTCCTGATTTTAAAGTTGAATGATAGAGTATTTGGCCTATTTAGGACGGCTTTAGTGAATAAAGCTATTCCTCCAAATTCTGAGCTGGAGAGTGGGCACAGGCAGCCCAGGTGAAATAGGTTATTTCCACACTTCTCCATGTCCCCCTCTCCCCAGGAGTGCCACAGGGCCCTGGACTGACCTTCCCCGCTGCACTTGCTCTCCCCGAGAGAGAACTGGGCGCTGCAGCTCACAGGTGTCTGCTCCCACCTGAGTGTACGTCGTAGTCGAGGGTAGCTGTCGGACGCGTGGGGTGCTGGAGTTAAACTGCCTGATTTCAAATCTTGGCTCCATATTTTCTGCTTATGTGACCTCAATTCTTTTTCTTCTCTTTATTTTCCTCATCTGTAAAATGGGAATAATAACAGTACCTACTCTACTGGGTTTTATTAATGATAAATAAAATAATAAACAAAAATCACTTGGTGCAGCGCCTGAGACATCGTAGATGCTCATTAAATATTGGCTACTATGATTTAAACGAAGGAACTAATTGCTAATAAAGCTCAATGCTACGCTTTCTAGAGCAGCACGAATTTGGAATCCACCTGTCTGGATCCACCCTCACCCCCACCCCTTTCTAGTTGTGTGCCCTACTTGGGTGAGTTCCTTCAGAGCCCTGCACTTCCATTTCCTCGTGTGTAAAATGGGAATAATGGTCACACCCTCCTCATTAGGTTGTTGTGAGAATGAAATGACTTAATAGCTGTAAAGCACTTAAAGCAGAGTCTATCCTGGAGGAAATATTAATAGGTATTGTGCTATTAGTATTTGAAGAATTATTCCTATTTCCAATGATCATTGACAGTCTGAAGGAATGACTCTGTAATGAAGTTCAGTGCTACACATGCTATTCTAGAAAGGATAGCATCGAGCTTTATTAACAGTTAGCTCTGGAGTTTAAATCATAGCAGCCAATGTTTAATTGCCTGGAAGGCCAGGCAATACTGGCTCTTTGGGAAGTAACTTCCAACTGGGAGAGCCTTTGGTGCCTGGCAAATAGAGACCCGTGTGAGGGGTAACTGTCAGGCTGCTCGCTGCCCAGACCACACCAGCGGTTCTGCCTCTGAACCTTTGGGAGGCCCCTGGCCATCGTGGTGTAGAGATAGGAGAACAGGTACCTGTCACTCACACAATCATTGCAAGGGGACTGCACGGAGTGGGGACCAGGCCAGGCTTCCTCACACAGCCATAGTCCCTGTGGTGCTCAGTGGTGTTCAGTCATAAAAAGAAGTCCACATCTTGTGATCCTTTCCTACAGACCTTGGAGATACCAAACCCTTCCTCCAACCTCTTCTACTACAGCCACAAACCATTTCTCATTCATCTTCGTATCCCCAGAACTTCACAGTGGACCTGACACACACTAGCTGCTCAGTAAGTCTCAGCAGAGCAACTGATCGGTCCATGACAGGCTCCATCTCTGGTCTCCTCAGCAGTTCCCTTTCATAACCATTAAACCAGACAGCTTCTGAGCTCTACTTTTGGAACATTCTTCAGGGGCTTCCTGGATTTCTAAATCACAGCAGTGACATCTTCATCTGTGATTATCAGTGGTCTCAGAAGAGGACATTGGCAGAACGTTCCAGGGCAGCATAGAGCTCAGAGAGCTCCAGCCAGACAGACACCCCCATCTTCACCACCCTACCCAGGGAATTCCCTTTCAGCTCATCCAGGTTTCAAAAGAGAGGTTCTTAGACCACTTCTCTAAGAGTCTTCTGGTATGTTCTGAATGCCCTGAGTTAAGAGCTGCATTATTTCCTCACGACTTCACCCACAATTTTTGATATGGTCGCTCCTGATTCAAAATAGCATGACCAGGCAGCCATATGACATTTGTCCCTATTTATTTCAAGATGGTATAAAATATAGAAATATGAGCTATAACACCCTAAAGATATTGCCTTGCATTTGATGCCTTCATGTACTTAGTTAATACCCACAAATATTTAGAAGAAGAGAAATTGAAGCCCAAGGAGGCCAAGAGACTTGAGCAAGGTCCCACAGCTGTTCAGTGGCAGAGCTGGGACATGCTTTTGGGGGGGCTTGGTTTTTGTCCCCACTAAAAGTAATTGTGGTATATCAGAGTGTGAAGGGAACCTACAGATGAACTAGTCCAATGTACTCATTCAGATTTGATTGAGGAGAAAAATGGAGCTAGTTCTAAAAAGAAAAAAAAAAAAAAAGACCGAAGCCTAAAGCAAGTCTTGAACGAGTTGGCATGCAATGTGTAATAAGGAACAAGGTAGAGAGAGGGAAAGCTGAATTTGTCAACAGCTCCGATGCTCTAAAGGACTTTGCTCAGCTGAAACAGGGAATAACCCTGCCATTCATCCAGCCAACCATTATTTACTGAGTGCCAGACGCTGTGCTAAATGCTAGGGAATCTGAGCTGAATGCCTCCATGACATTCCAGCCTGTGGGACCACACGTGGAACAGGAAAAGCAATAGGTCACAGCCGAGTGGGGTAACAGCAGTGCGTGGGGTGGGGAGGTGCTCCCCGAGGCAGGCACCTGCCCCAGTGTGGAAGGTCAGCAAAGCTTCAAAGAGGAGGTGATATTGAAACTGAGCGCTGTAAGGCTTAAGCAGAGACTGCCAAATGGACGAGGGGAAGGGAGGGTGTTCCCAGCAGCAGGAACAGCTTGGGCGAAGGCAGGGGGCTTGCGGTAGCACAGCATGTCGGGGGAGCCGCAAGCGTAGCTGGGAAAGGGGCCAGTTCGTGAAGAGTCTTGCTTGTCATGCTGAATGGTTTGAATTGATCCTGAAGATACCAGGTAACCACTGAGTCATTTTGTTTTTCAATGGAAGTGATGTGATCAGATTTCCACTTTAGAAGTTTAAAAGAGAGAGTGCATGGAATGGGAGAAGAGTTAAAAACAATGGCAGTCAAGCAGGTGGGAAACGATTAGCGATCGAATTCAGGGAGCAGCAGGCAAGGTGAAAACGTTTGAAGTATATTTAGGAATTAGAAATTTGGGGGCTTACTGATAGAGGACACAGGAGAGAGAATAGTAAAAACTGACTCACAAATTTCCACTGAGCAACTGGGAAGATGGTCGCCCTCTCTAAGACGGAGGAGGGGAGGCTGGAAGAAGTGAACGAGGTGAGTTGGGACACCTGAGTGGCGCTACCAGCGGGACATATGGATGGAGAGGGCAGCAGGCAGGGGAACAGGCGAGCTGGGAGCCCAGGAGAGAGGACTGGGGGTGGCTGTAGACTTCGGAATTGTTAAGTAGACAGCTAGGGACTTCTGGCCCCTCCTGGGGAAAAGGCGGGTGACTGCTATACCTAGGGGAGGAGGGAACACCCACGAATCTGCCAATCAGAACTTAGTACGCCAACTGCAAAAGAATGCAGAGGACTCTCTAACCCATGGGCCAAGCAGCATAGGTATCATACAGTCTGGAAAGTGACCTAGGATAACCGGCTCTCAGAGAGGCTCATGGGAGAACCGCAGGCGTAGTAAGACTCAGGTCATGTAACTCCCAGCTGTCCATCAAAGTGGTTCCACGATGACATCTGAACCATGGGGAGGTCCCTATCCAAACACCAGAAAACAAGAGCCAGACCATAACAAAGTTCTCTTTTGCTACAACAAGGGGCCTCGTCATCTGTGGCATATGTATCTTGCTCTGTAAACACATATCTTGGTCTTGCTGTGTGATCCTATCTTGCTCTCCCTCAATAAATTTCACCTCGTGCTTGCCTTACCTTGGTGCGTCTAGTCATTCCTCGGCCAAGAGCTCAGCAAGAACTGAGAACACAGAAGGAGATCACCAAATCCAACAGGATCACTGGTAGATGATCATAGGTGGAGTCACAGGTGTGCATGACACAGCCCAGGAAGCACACAGTAGCAGAAAAAGAGAGCAAGGCTGGGACAGATTTGGGGAACAACAATAGTTCAGGAGGTGGGGAGGAGGATAAAGAAAAGTGTACAAGGGATACAAAGAAGTGACCCAAGAGAGGAGGAAAAGGCCGGGCGCGGTGGCTCATGCCTGTAATCCTAGCACTCTGAGAGGCCGAGGCGGGTGGATCACTCAAGGTCAGGAGTTCGAAACCAGCCTGAGCAAGAGCGAGACCCTGTCTCTACTATAAATAGAAAGAAATTAAGTGGCCAACTAAAAATATACATAGAAAAAATTAGCCAGGCATGGTGGCACATGCCTGTAGTACCAGCTACTTGGGAGTCTGAGGCAGAAAGATCTCTTGAGCCCAGGAGTTTGAGGTTGCTGTGAGCTAGGCTGATGTCATGGCACTCTAGCCCGGGCAACACAGTGAGACTCTGTCTCAAAAAAAAAAGAGAGAGAGGAGGAAGAACACAGAAAAAAGTGGAGTCGCAAAGGCATAAAGGGGAAGGGAGGAAAGGGACAGAGCTGACATTTCTGGAGCTATGTACACAGTCCCATAGGGCTGAGTTTCACATATGTCCTCTCACTCAGTGCTCCTGGGATAGGTATTAGTACCCTAATTTAACTAATATGGATATTGTGGCCCAGAAAGGTAAAATAACCTGCCAGGAATTACATAGCTCCTAAGTGGTGAAATGGGATTCAAAGCCAGAACTGTCTGGCTCCAAAGCCCATAATACTCTTTCTGTAGCATAAATTGCTTCAGAAAGGTCAAGTCAAATGGGAACTAGAAAGAACTGAATGAATGCAAGAAGTCCTGATCCAGCCAAGGGTAAAGCTTCATTGCCACAAATTACAAAATGAATGGAAGGGAAACAAGCAGAGACAGTGAAGGTTAGAGTACTTTTTGAGAAAACTGCCCGTACCCATTCAGCAAAGATTCCCAGATACTTTTGACTGTACTGCTCCAGTGCCATGGGCCGTGCTAGGCACTGGGGGTACCAAGTCGCTGCTCTCACGGAGCTTGCACTCGGGTGACGGGAGACAAATACCTAGCATAGCATGTCAAACACACAGTCAGGTGGTGGAACACACTAAGAAAAGTAGCAAATCCAGAAAGGGAGGAGGAAGACAGTATTTTAAGTAGGGTGGTCTCTCGTCAGACAACAGGTGAGCAGACCCTTAGATAGAGATGCATGAGTGAGGCATGAGAGCAAGCCGAGGCAGGGGGAACAGCAGGCACAAACGCCCAGGGGCCATTGCACCTGTGTGTCCCAGGACCAGCCAACCAGGGCTGGCATGAATTAAGCAACTCGGAGAACGATAGGTCAGCAGGGAACATAGCACGTAGAACCCAGGAGGCCATGGTACGAAATCTGGGTTTTATTCTGAGTGAGATGAGAATGCTTTGGAAGCAAGAGATACTGTCCTTCATTATTCATCCCCAAAAGAGAGGTGGCTGGGTCAAGGCTCTCCAGCAAATGGCACTCCCATCCCCACCTCCCTTCTGGCCGGAGCAGTCCATGGGGGCCTGGAGTGGTAGCACAGCAGGGACTGGCAGGACAGCTGGCAGGCCCAGCCAAGCCCACAGCAGGAGCCTACGTGGCCTTCCCAGCCACTGTTTCAGTCCCCATTTCCCTGGCCTTGGTAGGGTGTGACATTCATCATAAACACCATGTGGGAGTAACTTTGAGGATTCGTACTTGGAAGTCTGTATCTCTGCCCAACCCCAGACCCCAGACCCTCTCCCCAGGAAGATGTACTTAGACAACAGGAATGGACCTCTTCAGTAGCCAGAACCTTGAACAACCTCAGAGAGATGCTATGTCCCAGTGTGGCTTCAGAGAACTCCAGGCTGATCCTCTGCTCAGAGACAAAGATTTCCTGGGCATGTGAGGACCAGCCCTGCCCAGTTCTGACCACTCCTAATGCAGGGAGTTAATTATAGACATGGCTCCAGAGTACAGGGTTTCCACAGAGCATGCTGCACCAGGGCCCTGCAGCTGACCACAGTCAGCCTTTGCATCCAGGAAGATTCCACACAAGGGAAACAACAGACTCAGGAGGTAGTCTCAGCCCGAAGGGCATGTTAGCCCTACAAAAAAGTTCTGGAGCCAGTCTTCCAGCAAAGGACCATTTATCATGATTTTGCCATCATCCTTGAAATTATTTTTTCTAAGCCTATTGGTAGAATGGGAATATCAACGGAGGTCATTAATAGTGAATGCCGGCTCCCTTCCATTTCTTTAGGGGTAACAGGGGCCCATTTGAAAAGGAAGCTCCTTCCTCTGGGGGATTTTCACAGTGACTGGCTCAGGGGAACAGCTTGGGCACACACTGAGAAGCTACCATGCACAAGAAGCAGCAGAGATCCTTGTAACTAGTGTGTCTCTGTCATTAGCAGATAATGACATGCACCTCCTTCCCCACCTCTTATTATGCCTTGGATCGAGCATCTGACTTTTTTCACCCAAATCCAAGGGCTTCACCCAAGTCAGAAGAAACTATTTCAGAGATTTTGTTCCTTCTCTTAGTTTTCTACCACCTTGAGTACTACTTTTGCCGTATCTAAGGTGCAATTCTAGAGTGTGTCCTCAAAGCACAGGTCCATGCAGGTAACGTGATCTGTAGCAGGACTATTTAATAATTTAGGCAATCAGCTAACTATCTTGTCCTATCAGAAATCTTCAAATGATTTTAGTTGTAAATATGAATTTTAAAATGTAACAGTTGTGTCTGATAAATATTTTTAAATTCCATTTTCTTCCATTCTGCTAAGTTTGAATTAATTCCATCTTAGCCGAATGGCTTTTATAGTATGTTCCTGTAGTAGCACCCTAGATTCCTCTAGTGTAGTTTTATGATGTTGCATCACACTGGACTGTTTACCTGTTTGTATCTCTTGTTAAGCTGTTCAGACGCCATAAAGCACATAATACGAATGAATGAGTGGATGGGTGGATGGACAGATGGATACTTCACCTTGAAGATACCATGATATTGGTAAAATGTGGTTTTGCTAACATCATCCTCTTAAGACCTAGAAAAGTCCTGTGTTTGGTGGGGGAAATTTTAAAAGAGAACGCAGTTAGCTCAGCAATAGTGTCTGCCAACTGTTCTAGGAACAGAATTAAAGGAGCAGAAAGCCTTAAAATATTCTCAGTCTTAAAATTGTGGGGGAGTGGATTCTGACCCAAACATCAGAAAAGTCAGGAAGCAGATGAAAAACTCTATCTCAGTTAACAGAAACAATACTTTCTATACTATCTTTGTAAAAATCAAGGCAGTATCATTTTTGACACAAATACACATACACTCACTTTTTTCTTTTAACATCCTATTGTTTTCATAATTACAAAGGTAACAAAGTATGCAAAATTAACGCATACAGAAGTAGATAATTAAAATACGAAAGCCTCCAGGTATCCAGAGGTAACCATGGTTATCTTTTAGTTACTGTGTGTCTAATTCATATTTGATATGAGGCTGTAATAAGGGAGTTTTAAGTGAAATTAAACTCATTCTACATGTCATTCCCTTTCTTTTTTTTTTTCTTTTTAGAGACAAAGTCTCACTCTGTCACCCAGGCTGGAGTGCAGTGGTGCAATCATAGCTTACTGCAGCCTCAAACTCCTGGGTTCAAGCGATCCTTCTGCCTCAGCCTCCCAAGGTGCTGGGATTACAGGCAAGTGTCGATACATGATTTCTTAAATTATTTTTTTTTAGACAGATGGGATCTCACTATGTTGCCCAAGCTGGTCTCAAGCTTTCCTCCAGCCTTGGCCTCCCAAAGCACTGGGATTACAGGTGTGAGCCATCATATCCCATCCCATTCTTTTTTTAATTTTAATTTTTTATTGTATATTGACAATTTGTAATTGTACATATTTATGAATAGGTACAAAGTGATGTTATGATTTATGAATACAACATAGAATAATTAAATCAACCTAGTTAACATATCTATCGCCACAGATACTTAAATTTTTCATGGTGAAAACATCTGAAATTTACTTTTAGCAATTTTGAAATGTGCAATACTCTATTACTAACTATATCCACCATTCTGTGCCCCATTCATTCTTTGAACAAGAATGTCAGCTCCATGAGGGCAGGAATCATATGTATATGTTGTGCTCACTGCAGTATCCCTAGCACCAGGAGCAGCCAAGCACATAGTAGGTGTTCTATGAATACTTGCCACGTGTATGCACAAATATTCATTGACATCCACAGTGTACCACACTCTATCCTCAGTAGATTCAGCAGTGGAAAAATTGGGTAAGGTCTGCTTCACGGAACTTAGAGGACAGGCATGATTACCCCATCTCCCCTGTTTGTGAGAAGCCCAGAGACCCATGCACTGAACTCTGTTCCTCTCTTCCCACCCTTATCTGTCCCCCATCCCCACCCCTCCAAGGAGATTACCCAGATCTGCTCCAATCACACCGCTACCTGGGTTAGGTCCCCATCCCTTGTACTCTTGCGCTTACTGATGCTTATCTCCATTAAAGCACTTGTCACACTAAAATGTCATCATTTATATTCTCCTCTCTCTACTCCACTAAACTTCCTGAGATTTGGAATATACCTTTTTTGTGTCATCTTTGTACATCTAGCCCAATCCGTAGGTCACAGGAGATGTTTAATCAATGAACAAAGGATTGAATAGATGAATATATAGTCACTGGCAGGAATGGGATCATTCCACTGAAAGGGATTTAAACAGAATGTGTAGCTCTCACGGTGGGAATTTGAGGAATGGGACAAGTGAGAATTTCTGGGCTTCTCTTATCATATCACAGAAAGGCAGCTGCTTCTTTGGCTATGCCTGGGTGAGCCCTAAAAATACTAGTTCTCCTACTTCTCGCCTCGCTCCCTCTTAATTATGCCTTAAATTGAGCACCTGGTTTGTGCTTCACCCAAATTCATGGGCTCAAGAAATTTTCTCTTTGTAAAGATTTCATTTCATTGTTTGCTTTTCTACTTTGGGCTTTTTTTTCTTTTTCTTTTTTTTTTTTTTTGAGACAGAATCTCACTCTGTTGCCCAGGCTAGAGTGCCGTGGCATCAGCCTGGCTCACAGCAACCTCAAACTGCTGGGCTCAAGCGATCCTCCTGCCTCAGCCTCCCAAGTAGCTGGTACTACAGGCATGCGCCACCATGCCCAGCTAATATTTTCTATATATTTTTTTAGTTGAGCAATTAATTACTTTCTACTTTTAGTAGAGATGGGGGTCTCGCTTTTGCTCAAGCTGGTTTCGAACTCCTGACCTTGAGCAATCCACCCGCCTCGGCCTCTCAGAGTGCCAGGATTACAGGCATGAGCCACCGCGCCCGGCCTACTCTGTCTGGGCTTTATTCTTTCTATATCTGATGTGCAGTTTTGAAGAAAGTTACCCAATACACACATCTTGCAGGCAAAGATGACAAAATTATTTGGGGGCAATATAGAGTGTCTTTATCTAAACTTCTCAAAGTGTCTACGCTGCAAATAGAAACTCCAAATTCTGTTACGTAGAAAACACTGTTTTCTCCATTCACTTAAAGTGAAATGAAATCCATGTCTCTATGTTGGTTACAAATTTTGTCTTCTTTTGTCCTCTACGATTTTTCTCCCCCAAGAGAAACAATCCCTCACTTTTTTAGCCACCTTGTAGAGTCAGGCTGGAAACTGAGATGAATCATCAAGTTTTCAGGGCAGCTATAGGGAAACCTGAGCCGGGCAGCTGGGCACTAGTATACAGAGAACACGCAACACCCATTTTACCCAGACAGAGCTCGTTTATTTTCCATAGTATTTTAAAACTGGGGCTGGTACCACTATTTGACCTATTTATAGTTTTACATGCAACATAATATTTACTCCAGACTCTAATAGGAATGCTTCTTATAAATGTCAGTGGATTATTTACTATGGTACACTAATTAGTTACATAAATGCTTCCCTTTTCAGGGTGGATGAGGAGGAGACTGTTAATGCTTCTTGGATTAACCTCGTATTATTGCCGTTTGAAGTTCCTTCACATTTAAGAGAGTTATCACAAGACTGCACAACTTTGTACGCATAGTACATCTGTTACTTAAGTGACGTGAAGCTTTTTGATTTTAACTCACATGGTGAAATAAAACAACAGTGTGAATGCCATATACCCTAAGTTAAGAGAGAATTGTTGCAATCTGAACATAAAAAAATCAGCATTCCATGTTAATGTTCTTGATTGATGGTTTTAATTCATACTATTTTTATGATGATTAGGTCATATATGCAAAATGGTTATAAATGAAAGAAGCATTGAAGGTCAGTGGTCTCTAAAGAATTATTGCAGTGGCTGAAGGCAGTTTTCTTCTTGGACTTCTCAGGAATGCAGATCAACAGTGACAGTAAATAGTAAATGAGATCTATGTTTGGAGAGTTGTCATGTACAGGCACGTTTCGTCTTGGGGACTGGATGGACATGTTTTCCCCAGTTCTGATCACAAAGACATTATCAGTATGAAAAATTTTAAATGGAGCTTAAAATATAGTAAGAGAGAAATCTTCAAAAGAGAAAACAGCTGTGTGCTTTTATTACTTTTAACCACCGTGTCTTATTTTTCCTTATCAAGATTTCAGTGGGAAAAAAAGATTATAAATGTGGGTACATTCCTGACCAAGGAAGTAGCATAAAATTAAATCCTATATGTGAACATCAAACCCCAGGAGGTAAGCATTGTTATTCTTCCAGTTTTAAAGATGAAGAAATTAAGGCATAGAAAGATTTAATCACTGGTCCAGGGTGGAGTGGTGAAGCTGAAATATGTAACAAGAAGGAAGAGGTTCTCAAACTGTACCTCAGGGACCCCTAGCGGTACCCAGGACCCCTTGAGGGGCTCCAGGTCAAAACTATTTTTGTAGTAACAGTAAGCTGCTATTTGCCTTTTTTACCTTTAATCTTCACAAGTATACAGTAGAGTTTTCCAGATGCTACATGACAATGCAACAGATTGAACGCAGAAGCAGATATGGGAATCCAGCTGGCTTCTATTAAGCCAGACATCCAAGAGATATGCCAAAATGCAACAATGCCATTCTTTGCAAAATTTTGTTGTTTTGAAAAATATACCTATTTTCATAAAAACTGTGTTGTTTTGTAAACATTGTACTGTAAATGCTTTGTAGTTTTCCCCCAATAAAAAAAATAAAAAACTGTGTTGTTTATATTAGTATGTAATGAATGGCTTTATTAGTATTTTTTTCCAAGGTTATACATGTATACGATATTAGTCTTATTTTTACATTAATTAAATAAATATGTTTAAATTTTCTTAGTTTTAATTTCCAATGTAGTAAATATCTACAGATGCAACCCACCTAAACAAAAGTTCTTTGGGGTCCTCAGTAATTTTTAAGAGTATACAAAGGTATTAGATCAAAAAGCTTGAGAATGACTATAGTATAGTCTTTCATATTCCTATAAAATGAGCATCCTCATATCTCATACATTGATGACAGACAAGGTTGCAATAACATAGCAGGATCTATATGTTGTCAAAAATCTAGATGGAGGCTGGGCAACGTGGCTCACGCCTGTAATCCTAGCACTCTGGGAGGCCGAGGCAGGCAGATCGTTTGAGCTCAGGAGTTCGAGACCAGCCTGAGCAAGAGCGAGACCCGTCTCTACTAAAAATAGAAAGAAATTAGCCGGACAACTGAAAAATATATATATTAAAAAAAATTAGCCGGGCATGGTGGCGCATGCCTGTAGTCCCAGATACTCGGGAGGCTGAGGCAGAAGGATCACTTAAGCCCAGGAGTTTGAGGTTGCTGTGAGCTAGGCTGAAGTCACGGCACTCAGCCCGGGCAACAGAGCAAGACTCTGTCTCCAAAAAAAAAGTCTAGGCCGGGCGGGGTGGGTCACGCCTGTAATCCTATCGCTCTGGGAGGCCGAGGTGGGCGGATCGCTCAAGGTCAGAAGTTCGAAACCAGCCTGAGCAAGAGTGAGACCCCCTCCCCCCGTCTCTACTAAAAATAGAAAGAAATTAATTGGACAACTAAAATTATATAGAAAAAATTAGCCAGGCATGGTAGCACATGCCTGTAGTCCCAGCTACTTGGGAGGCTGAGGCAGAAGGATTGCTTGATCCCAGGAGTTTGAGGTTGCTGTGAGCTAGGCTGACACCATGGCACTCACTCTAGCCCAGGCAACAGAGCGAGACTCTATCTCAAAAAAAAAAAAAAAAAGTGTCTAGATGGGGAAAAAAACAAACAGAAATTAGTGCAGCATCCAAAAGTCTTTGACACCTGAATATTTTGACAGCTGGCTTTGGAGCTGAGATTTAAAGTTTTAATCTAAATGTGTCCTTTGGCTGTTAAGAGAAGCACTGCCTAGTGTCTCCTCTGCCTGGAATGTCCCCAAATAAGCACAGGCTTTACTTGTTCACTTCATTCCAATCTCTACTCAGATGACCTAAGCAAAGAGGCCCTCCTTGGCCCTCCTATTTATTAATAAATCAGCAATCTTCCCCCAAACCCCCCATCACTCTTTGCCCCTTGACTTGTCTGATTTTCTTTATAACAGCTATGACACCTAACATACACATATTTTTTTCTGTGCCCAGTCCCCTTCATGAGTTGAAAACTGTATGAAGACAGCTATGTTTATATTTTTGTTCATTGTTATATCCCCAGTACTCACAGCAGTGCCAGAAACACAGCACCTACCTGATAAATAATCATTTGAATAAATGAACATTTTACGTAAAAATAATATAATGGAAGAGCAAAAATAAAATAGGTGCATTAAGCATAAACTATTCAAAAAAATCAGTAATTCTGAGAAAATACTTGAGTGCAAAGTTGTGGCAAAGACAATATGTTCTCCACATTATTTCCCCTTCCTGAGCATACGTTTCCAGCTTCCCTTGTAGTTAACACCATGGGACTAAGTTCTGGCCAGTGCTTCTCAAATTTGTATGTTCATACAAATCACCTAGAAATCTTGTTAAAATGTGGATCTTAATTCAGTAAGTCTGGAACCGATAAATAGATATTTCTAACAATCTCTCAAATGAAGATGATGCTTCTAGTCTGTGGACCATACTTCAAAGCTACTTCTACACCAAGCCCTTAAAAAATGTCCCATGTAGAAGCAATAACACCATAGTGAGCACACTAAATATCCAAATCTTGGTTTCTAATACCATTCTCCAACAGAAGAAACCAGTATTCCTTGGAGAAATGGCTGATTCTAGAACTGGACAGAAAATATAAACCTGGAGGATCTTGTTCCAAAAAGTAAGAAAGTGCTTACTTATTTCAAAGTAACACAGAAGCCTGCTGAAAGAGTCCCAGTGGTCAAAGTTGAACAATGCAAGCCACAAAATACTGGATTATAACCGAAGTATAAAATAAATATCCAAGAATTATACTAATATAAATAAACTAATAAATGGAATATTTGCAAGTCATACATCAGATAAGGGGCTATTGTCCAAAATACATAAGAAACTCATACTACTCAATAAAAAACAAACAACCTTATTAAAATATGGGCAGAGGACTTGAACAGACATTTCTCAAAAGAAGACATACAGATGGCCAACAGTTATAGGAAAAAATGCTCAACATCTCTAATCATCAGGAAGATTCACATTAAAACCACAATGAGATATCACCTCACACCTATTATCAGACTATTATCAGAAAGATGAACAATAACAAGTGTTGGTAAGGATGTGGAGAAAAGGAAAACGTATACACTGTTGGCGGCATTACAGATTAATAATAATACAGCCATTTGGGAAACCAATATGGAGGTTCCTCAAAAAACTAAAACTGGAATTACCATATGATCCAGCAATCCCACCACTAGGTATATACCCAGCGGGATCAAAATCAGTATGCCGCTGTACGCCTGCCCGTATCCACTGCAACATTGTTCACAACAGCCAAGATATGCAAACAACCTAAGTGTCCATCAGCAGATGAATAAATTTTTTTAAATGTGGTACATATGCAATAGAATACTATTCAGCCTTAAAGAAACAGGAAATTCTGTCACTGGTGACAACCTGGCTGGATGGGGAAAGGGGACATGTTGGTCAATGGGTACAAAGTTTCAGTTAGACAGGAGGAACAAGTACTGGTGATGTACTGTACAGCAAGTTGACTACAGTTAACAATAATGTATATTTCAGAATAGCTAAAAGAAGATTTTAAATGTTCTCACAACAAACAAGTGATAAATATTTGGTGGTGGATATGCTAATTACCCTGATTTGATCATTCCACAACGTATCTGTGTATTGAAACATCACATTCTAACCCATAAATACATATAATTATTGTCAATTTAAAATAAAATAAAACTTAAAAAATAAATAAAATAGGAAAGAAAGGACAAGCCTCCCATTCAAAAGAATTTCAAATAATTTATGTAGATACTTCCCACTACTTAGATGCAAGCTGCATTTAGTGACTCTCTCCAGACTCCAGTCCGGAAAGAAGGAGAAAGAGTCACAAATGCTACCTCAGCTATGTGATCAAGGTCAACATCAACGGTGATAGATCACGTTGATAGTGTGTGCCCCAATATGATCTGAGGGGAACAGCACCTCGACCCTGTGGGCTTCCTTCCCAAGACATATAAAAAACAGTCTAACTGTACAAAAAACCCCAAACAAATTGCAGAAGAGTGTTATTCTAAAAATTCCCTGACCAGTACTCTCCAAAAATGTCAAATTCATCAAAAACAAGGAGAATTTGAGAAATTGTCACAGCCAATTAGAGCTTAAGGAGACACGATGACTAAATGTAATATGCTGTCTTGGATGGGATCCTTGAAATTTTTTTTAAAAAAGACATTACATTAAAAACTAAGGCAATCTCAATAAATTATAGAGTTTAGTGTTAATGTATCAATATTGGTTCACTAATTGTAATAAATGCACCAAACTAATGTAAGATATTAATAATAGGGAAAACTGGGGGCAGGGTTTATGGGAACTCTCTGTACTATCTCTTCCACTTTTCTGTAATTCTGTGTTCTTAAAAATAATAATAATAATAATGTCTTGGCCAGGCATGGTGGCTCACACCTGTAATCCCAGCACTTTGGGAAGCCTAACTGGGGAGGATCGTTTGAGGTCAGAAATGTACACTTGAGTTAAAAGGTATTTACACACAAAGTAAAAAGTAAAGCCCCAGGAGTTTACGTATGGAAGTATTTGTGTGTTTGTGTGTATGTGTATGCATGCCCCCACACACAATTGTGAACAAACAGTTTACGTTTTAAAGCTGCATTTGCAAGTGATTTGGGGGAGGCTTAGAGCACATTTACTCATGAAAAAAATTAAATTGAAAATGTTGGGCAGATTCTCAGCTGGTCCACAAAAGATCAATTTTGTGGTGTTGGCAGAATCTCAGGTGTCATGGTAGAGATTCTTAACTGATCAGTGGCTGGATTTCCTCTGAGCCACCGTCCTTGGCGTGCTGAGCCATGAGCACTTCTCACTAGTGCAGGTGTTTGTGCTTCTGCCCGTGCTGGCCAGAGCAGCCTCTTGTCCTGGGCCACACTCAGTGCCCGCAACCTTGCAGCAGTCCCAATGGTGACATACACAGAGGCACCTCCAGATTCTGTGGGGCTTAGAAAACTTGGACGAAGCTTCTCCATGAAAAAATAGGGCAAAATTACTAACACACTATTAGTAAATATTGTATAAAAGCTAAACAAATTGCAATTTTTAGAAAGCTAATAAATATCACAAATATCAGAAAACCCAAAAAAGTAACATATTTTTATTAATGCCTGACCCATCTCTATAATATTTTCTTCCAAAGTGTTTGGCAACATACTCTTCTATGACTACTATTTTCCATACAAAAAAATAGAAAGATAATTCATTATTTTCTCTAGCATGGCTGATCAAAATTTTTTTTTATAATAGATAGCAGAGAAAAGTTTTTTGTTAGGATTGATGTTACATTTAGGAAGACCTTAGGTCAGGCACAGTGGCTCAGGCCTGTAATCCTAGCATTTTGGGAGACTGAGGCAGGAGGATCCCTTGAGCCCAGGAGTTCAAGACCAGCGTGGGCAATAGTAAGACTCTGTTTCTCTAAAAAACAAAAAATTAGCCGGGCATCGTGGCATGCTCCTGTAGTCCCAGCTACTCAGGAGGCTGAAGCGGGAGGATTGCTTGAGCTCAGGCGTTTGCAACTACAGTGAGCTGTGATGATGCCACGCTGACCGGGGCAAGAGAGCAAGATCCATGTCAAAAAAAAAAAAAAATAGGAAGACCTGTATCAAGTCTCTTTCATATTTGAAACATTAACTTTCAGGGCATTTCAATTTTCTTCTGCAGGAATTACTTTTATAATCTTTGAAGTCATAACACTCACTGACCAGTGTATAGAACACCTCTTAAACCGCACTTCCCATTTTCTCAGTTTCCCTGCTGGACCATTTGCTTCATGCCAAATCCTGGGACAGCTGAGGAAGTTACAGCCTGTGGGGCAGCCCTTTGCCAACGGGGATGGGAGTTGAGGGCTGGTAAGTGAATCCTCTCCACTGACATGTCTCAGGCAGGCAACTCTGCTTAGACATGTGCCTTTACACACGGACTTATATCAAATTGTGCCCTATGACATAGCAATGCTGATAAACTATATTTTGCACATTTTCTCAAAAAAAAGAGAAAAAAGTATATGTTATTCATAATTATATATGTTGTATCATCAAGTACGTTCCTGAAAGAAAAGAACTTCCACTTTTGACTAAGCAACTATGAAAACTGGATATTCTACTCCTATTGTATACATCTGATGATTGGAAGAATTTTCCATAGACGAGCTTCTGGCTCCATATTGAGCCCTGGTTCCGCTTCAAACCTTGTTTCTCTCTATAACCCACATGCTTTCTGTGTCAAGCACCACAGTGCACATTCCTATGTGGGTAGAACCCGTGGCCCTGAAACCAATAACCACAATACTGGTGTCAGTATCACACACCAGGCAAGTCAGCAGAGTGGCTGTAAACCACAAAAATATATCCCACTAAAACTAAGCGGATTTCCCACTTGACCTCCCCTTAGCCAGATTCCCAAAATGCTCATAGCCTTTTCAAAGCCACCTGACACAAGGGGAAATGACATTGAGAAGTCAGAATGGGCCGAGCGCGGTGGCTCACACCTGTAATCCTAGCATTCTGGGAGGCCGAGGTGGGAGGATCGCTCAAGGTCAGGAGTTTGAAACCAGCCTGAGCAAGAGCGAGACCCCATCTCTACTAAAAACAGAAAGAAATTAATTGACCTACTAAAAATATATAGAAAAAATTAGCCAGGCGTGGTGCTTGTATTCCCAGCTACTTGGGAGGCTGAGGCAGAAGGATCGTTTGAGCCCAGGAGTTGGAGGTTGCTGTGAGCTAGGCTGATGCCACGGCACTCTAGCCACGGCAACAAAGTATGACTCTTTCGCGGGGGGGGGAAGAAAAGAGAAAAAAAACAAGTCAGAATGGAAAGACAGCAGCCATA